>VZSV01000012.1:4376300-4460596 GCA_013398735.1 Nothocercus julius
TTCTATGATTCTATGATATGAGCAGCAACACTTGTAATGGGTAGAGATCATCATACACGATCCAGCCCAGGGCAGGTAACGGCTGATAAAGGGATCTCCTATTTTTTTATTTTTTATTAAAATCTCACACATCACTGGAGCTACATAATAAAAAAACATGCTTTTTAATGATATAGCTATTAAGTAGCTTTTGAGTAGTATTTCCACCACGAGAATAAAGGGTTTCATTTTCCTGTCTTCAACATCAATGGCATAACTTCCACAGATAAAAGCAATCTGGCATCAGATCTTGAGGGATCCTAATACCCTTGTAGTTCCCCTCCAAATATGAGTCATTCACTACTTAATTTACATAAAATGAAACAAATATTTTTTTCTCTGAGAAAATCTTCAGGACTGCAATATAGTGCAATTAACAAGTGGTGCCATTTGAATTTAATGTTATCATAGGATAATGGTTTCCTTCTGTTACTACATCAACCAGTATTACAGAAAATAAGCAGTAAGTTCTTCAGCACAAGAAACATATGTCTTAGGACAAAATTCCAGTTATGCATGTTACAACAAATGGTGCAGGAGCTAATGTTTGGTTCATTCAAGCCTTTCAATCTTGTATGCCATTAGCATGGAAATTCCTACTTGCAAGTCAAAAGAGGAGGCAAGTCACTTGATGCAATCTGAGATTGTTGCAGAGCTGTAAAGAAGTTCAAAGGCAATTTGCCTCCATAAGCTACATCAGATAGTGCTTCTGGAAGAATATAGTGCATCTGAGTTAGAAGCACAAAAAAGCACGCACCCTTGTCACCCATATCTGAGAGAGCAAAATTAATTATCTTTAACACTGGTAACAAGACAATCACAATACTTCTTCTCTAAATTAGCCTAATAGCTGAATTTCAATCAGCATAAGTCTAATTTTGCTTTAAAGAAAGCCAAAAGGGACAACTGAGGGAAATTAAAACTTCTCCATCCTTAATTAGTGGACAAAAACCAGTCATTGAGAAATCAGCTTTAGTTTTGTGTAGTACGATTGGTTTTAAATGCTCTTAGAAATGTTCTAATGAAATATTCATATGCAGCAATATGCATTCCATCCAAAAGACTAGAGGAAAAAAACAAGCAAATATTTCAGATTTCTCCATGACAGTATTCACTAAAAGTTTAAAATGGCACTAGGATCTCTGCTAAGTCATATCTTGGCCACAGTTAAGGATTTTTTTCCCCTTCAGACTGTCAAGCTCTAAAAATAAAGGGGTTAGTGAAATTGTATTTATGTGCACTTACCATAGCCTTCCATTATAAAATTGAAGAAAAATATAAAACAAATAAAAAACACTGCTGTGCTCTAACACAGAATTCTCTGACATGCAAATGGATGCATCTGCTGATAAGTCCCCTCTAGAAAATAGGGCTTGGGAAGGATCTGGAGATCATTCAGAGGTTCCTCCTGAAATCCATTTCTTCATTGCTTGATATATCTACCTAAAGATTGCCCTCCAAAAGATGGCAGTCCTGGAGCTTACCAGTACTTACCAAGCCCTTCAATTTGAAACTTTCTCTTACCTAACAGAAAATTTTCTTGCTACATTTTACAGCCATTATTTCTCTTAATCTCACTAGAAACAGAAAATAGTTCATTGCTTCTTTTTTTTCCTCCTCAGAAACTTCCATATACTTGTTTTTTTTCTTCTCTCAGTGTTTTCCCCTCAGTACAAAACAATGCCATTGCTTTCAGGCACATGGCTTCTAGACTTCCAATCTTTCGTCTGTATTTCCTCTCCGTATTTGTCAGATGATTTTTTGAATTACATTACCTAAAACTGGCCATATTTTAACTTCACCCTTCATAACGTCAAGTAGCAGACGAGATTATTTTATGCATCGCTGCTGCCAGCACAGTGCAGCACGCGCTCTATTTTTGCTGTACCTGGTGCCACGTCCCAGCTGCACAAAGTTTGCAGTCGGGCGGAGCGCTCAGCTACCCCTCCTGGCTGCAGCTCCGCCTCGCCAGCCATTCCGCATTTCTACAGTAAATCATCTCTGATTGCGGGTGAAATTTACTCTGCACTCAGTGTCTACAGACACCTTCCCAAAGGTTAATATTCAGTCTAATCTAAACCAGTTTGTACAGAACGCTTCTAAACTCAGTGAGAGGTGACACTGCATCTCATCTCATCCCATGCCAAGACGGACGCGTGCGGGATGAACTGACCTCAAGAGAAGCACTCTTGACGATTTACAGAGGTACCTGGCATAACTAAGCACTGGTGTCCAGTTAAGGCTAACAATAGCAGTCTCATTTTCAGAGAGCTATTCAAAGTAAAATATGCCCCATATGCACTTCGCACTTCCCTCACTGATCTGGACTCTGGTCCTTGCAAATCAAACAGCATGAAGCAAACTTTAAACTTTTATCGCCCAACATACTTGTTTCTGGTTCCAGCTTAACAGCTTTTGCCAATCACGGTAAGATAATTAAACCTCTTAGACAAAACCATTCCCTCGAGAGCTCTTCCATGCACAACTCCACTTAACATAGCCTTCTATTTTGAAGGGAAATATTTATTACTCTGAACACTAGAGTAAAACCCATTTGTTTTATAGAAGAGGTTCTTCCCCCCTTTCTTATTTAGATTGATGTAGTTTTGCATGGCAAAAACTGTATTAAAAAGGTCAAATAAAATGTGTGTTGCAGGAACTGGTTTTCTTTATAATTTATTTATGGGGTGGACACTGAGTTACGTTTTGGAAACAAATGCTAGGGCTAGTCCAAACACTTTAAGAACAATAAGAACCAATACACACACACACACACACATGTATAATACAAATATATACTCAGTTTTAAAACTATCAGTAGTGCTTTCAGTAATGCAAGGAAACTCATTTTCAAGCAAAAAGGATTTAATTTACTTTCTACATGAAGCAAGCAGAAGGTAAAAATACTTCTACTTGGCATGCTCAGATATAAATTCTGCTTTTCAGTTGCGTGGGAGCACTGCAAAGCACTGCAACAGTTCAAATGTTCATCAAGCAAGAATTCCAGAAAAAGAAAAGGTATAAATATGGCATGGGAAGGGGCATTACAGCATCTAGAGATTACCATGCATAAGGAAAAAAAAAATCATACCAATCCTGTTCAGAAAACAGTTTAGAAAACTTTGAGAACCAAGGCTGCTCACCTGTATGTTCCTCTTTGCTCCTCAGTGCTGCTGTGAGCTTTAACTGCCTTTATAAACATGCTTGCAAGTCCTCTCCTACCCTCTCTCAGACAACTGTTTAGGTTTATGATATACTCAGGCTATGCACAAGAACAGAGTGTTTTCTCCAAAACACCGAACAGCAAAACTGGAAGTCTACGTCACATATCCTCATCTTCAGCAAAACTTGCATTTTGGTCAGCACTCAGTCATTCTACATCTGCATCACCATCACACAGCTACCAGCGAACAAGCAACCTCTACAAGAACCTGAGCAATGTTTTCAGACATTATTTAATAGAACTCCTAACTTCTGACTGCAAATCTCTATACACTGGCCATTTATGATGTTAAAATGGTGATATTCTGAGATTATTTTGTTTGCCAGACCTGAAAATTCCATGTACAACATTTAAAGCACCAACTAAAACTGGGGCTTTCATTTCTGCTTGGTATTTTAGTGCTCAAGTTTAGCATATACATCCTTGAATTATTTTGCTAGTCATCTGCAATTGTCAATTATAAATTGTGAAATGCACATCTGTTCTCTTTCTGTTTTCTTTCTACCAGTATACATGCAAATCCTTTTACAAATAATACTGTGGGATTTGAACAAAGGAAGGGAATTGACTATTCTCGTGCAGCTGGTGGCCAGTGGGCCGCTCTCTTTCCATGGCTCTTCTTTCGGGCTGACCTCACCTCTACCTACCTCCTAGGGCTTTTATCTTGCACCATCAATGTGGAGCCTCCCTGCTTATTGGAAAGGCAGTATCAAGCCTTCCAGGCTGCCGTGAATATAGAGATGTCTTCCAAATGCAAATGCTTACTCTCTAGATTTGGTTTTAGAGTGATACAAAAGTCTGCCTGGCCTTCCTAAACCATGATGAATTTCAAAAGGATTAAAAATCTGTTTCAAACAGAGAAAAAATATTCTTAATGTCTTTTTCACTTAATGCTAAATAAATGCTAATAAATTTCATGCTAAATATCTTCTTTCTTAACAACTCAAGACTAACAATTATTGATTCAAATTAACTGGATACATATCTAAAATGTCATAGTAAAGCACTGTAACATCACAACATTGCTTTGCCTGCCACACACAAAGACATGGATCTGGCTTTACGAAGGGAAGACGCTTGGGGTCTAGCTTGCCAGATGCACTGACAACTCTTACCGTGACACTAGTGGTCTTAATGTCAACATCTGTTCTAACCAGAGCTCTTCAACATCCTAGTGCACAACAGAAAATCTTCATACACAGGAGAAAAAACAAACAAACAAAAAAACCCCACACCAACCCAGACAGAAAGAAAAACAACATACCACTACCATCACCCCTACTTCTCCAAACAAGTCAAAGCACATTCACATTTAATTTTTCCACAGTAACGACATGAATTACAGTCAAAGACAAGCAGCTAGGTCATCTCATCCATCCTTGGACTGTTAGAGGGATGACCAAGTAGTATGTATTGTAGTAACTGATTTGGTATTAAAATATTGATGAATAGGATTCATTACAAGAGTACAGGCTATAAAACACAAAATCCAAGTTATTTATTTTAGCTTTTAGATGTATGGTCTGCAAATATATGTGCAGATCTGTCTGTTTCCCACAGACCAGCACGTAAATTGCTTTAAATTGAAGAACATAGTTTGAATATTTCCCCTACAACTTCTGTGCACAGCATTTGTTCAATATTAAGAAAACCACAAGGGAGCAGGAGTGCAGATGCAATAAACCTGAGCTGATGCTTTGGTTTACAAGGGTGAGTTGACAGAACCATAATGCAGTAGTAGAACATATTCCTCATCACCTGTGTGATATGAGCATGGAGAAAAATAAAGCTTGACACTGAGATTACTGCTAGTGGAGTACGAGCTGCGCCAAGCAAAAACTTTTAAGTTTTAAAAATAAAGTTAAATTGAATTAGCTCATTATGGAAACATAGCTACTAATGATCAAACTAATTTGTTGTTATCTTAGACACCCAGTACTTGAAAGTGCAGCAGCTATAGGAACTCAAACTATACATTGAATAATAGACCACAGAATTATAAAACTACTTACTAAAGCATTGCCCATCATCGGATGGAGAGAAAAACAAAAAGCCTTTTACCAACTACTAACTCTTTTGAAAAAGGGGGCACACTTTTCCCATTCATAATTTACAAATTGCTTTTTTAGAAAAATAGCTTGCACCAAGCCATAAACATGAAATGGGCAATTTCATTAGTGTTTTTTTTTTTTTTCTGCATCAATAAAAAGTGATATCTAACTCTATTCCCAAACTTAATGTATCAGCTAATTTATTCTAGTAAAACTATTAGCCAACCAACTGGAGGAGGAAACATTTTAACAGAACATAAAGCCTTTTCAGAAAATAAAAACCAAACTTTCATCCTTTAATAGCAAAAATGAATCACAAACTAGTATTCTACTCCACCTCCTCTGTCCGGCATTAACAAAAACACACTATATTCTACGCAAAAACTGTAATCCTTTTTTAAAAAAAACATTTCTCAGTACTGTTTGTATCAACTTGTCTTGAGCACAGAAGATTAAGAATTCATTTTATATACATAAATTACTCCATAATAGTTTTATTCTTCTAGGACCCTTAAGAGCCCAGAGCTAGACTACAAGTAGTAAGAGGAGAAAACACTGCATGAAGGAGCAAGAGACAGCAGTCGTCTTTGTAGGGCAGAGTTTCTCTGAACAGAAGCCTTTCCTACTTTCCTGGTAAGGTTGTGATCCCCAATTAAGCTTACAGCACAGCTCTGCATAACTGCTTGTTCAACAGCAGTGTCAGCTGATATTGTCGCCAAAGTTTGATATTTTGATATTGTCAAAGTATTGTTCTCAAATCCTAACCTCAATATTCAAAAGGTCCCAAACCTGAAAGATCCACAAGAAGAAAGAAAGAAAAAAACTCATTTCTTCTGTATGACAGCCTGTGTTCATTAGAGATCTGACTTACTATCCTTCTACAGAGTCTAGGAGGTTGGCTTTAGCACATTTATTTTTACTGATGGACATGGAACGTAGAATAGAAACTTGTCCAACTTGTCTCAAGTTTATAATTTGATCTTCACTGCAAAGGCCAATAGGGCCTGACAGCAAAGGCCAATAGGGCTATTCCCAGTCTTGCTGGGAGAAACACAACATTGATTTGCAATTGCACAGCCTATATTTAGATTTTTTCAGACAGACTTTTGAGGGTTCTGAAAAGGAACTGAAAAAGTTTTGCACAAATCAGTGTAGGTACATTGCGAAGAGAATCTGGATCAGCACACAGTAATTCAATCATTTTTGGAAAGCTGAATTATCTAGGGAGCACATAAAAACAAAATAAGCTTGCCTTCCATAAAGATCCGGTTCCAGTAGATTTTTCCAACTTTATTTCCTCCAAGAAATATTAAATTTGATAAAATCAACATTGAAGTGCAAACAGATGCCAGGACAGCATGAAGTCGACGATTAATTCTTGGTGAGAAGAAACGATCCTGAGGGGGAAAAAAGGGCAGATGTTAACAAATCCCCCTGATTTCAGAATAAAATGTGTGTAAGCAGTGTTAGAAGAGACATTACAGTGATGGAAAAAAATATTTATACTGAAGTTCAAATCTTTATGGAACATATCGCTAAGTTTTTAACAAACCTAACTGATTTTGCACAGATCCCATTAAAGTTTGGGCAGGATTTTGTAATGAAAAACAGTTTTCAATCATAGACTCATTTAACAGCAGAGGCAGGAAGGGACCTTTGGAGATTGTCTGTCTTGTCCAAACTGCCTCCTCAAAACAGGGTCAGCTCAAGGAGGCTGCTCAAGACCGTGTGCAGATGGGCTTCAAATATCTCCAAGGATGGAGATGCCATAACCTGCCTGGATAACAAGTTCCAGTGTTTGAATACCCTCACAGTAAAAAAATGTTTTTACTAATTTTAAACAGATTTTTTTTGTATTTCGCTTTATGCCTTGTCTCTTATCCTTTCACTAGATACTAATAGAGCAGTGTGTGGATCCCATCTCCCACACCTACAAGAAAAAGAACACCCAAATGTCTTTATGCATTGGTAAGAACCCCCTTGAGCCTTCTCTCTGCTTGGCTAAACAGTCCCAGTTTCTCAGGCTCTTCCTGCTCCAATCCCCTCATCATCTTCATGACCCCTTGCTGAACTCACACCAGTACATCCATGTCTCCCTTGTACTGGGAAGCCCAGAACTGGACACAGTTCTGTACAGTCTCTGCCTTAATTCTTTTTGCATTAAATATAATCCTTGATGATTTCTTTGTAGATGATTTTGAACAATCATATTTGCCTTGTATGGATAATACTGACCAGTAAGTTCCAATACGCAGTAAAGCAAATCAATACAAAACTAACAGCATAAAACAAAGTCATTATTGCTTTGATTGAGTAATAAAACTTTACCAAAAGATTTTATATTTAGATCAGAACTGGTTGTTGGAATAAGTCTGTTAACAAACAGATATTTCAATATGAAATTGACATAAACAAACATGCCATCTATTTTTTTTTCATTACAAATACTACTATTCAGATTTGAGAAATAAAAATACAAGATGTAAAGTTTTTGTTATTGTTGTCCTAATGATGCAAATGAGATAATTCTGTCTCCATCATATACTATCCTATGCATCTGTATTTTTCATTATCAGCTGAGGCAGAAGTGCAGCAGGGTTGCTGCAGGAAGGCAGTGAAAGAAGGGTGAGAAAGTTTTAGTCTCCTCCAATCTTCAATTGTTGAGTGAATTATAAAGACAGCATTAGGGCACATCATGGGAAATGCTTTCTGATTACAGCAGTGCATAGAGAAAAATATCTTGTTCATCATGTCCCCAGGCTGAAAGCCTCTTTACATAGTTCCTGAATCTGCAAAAGACTGAGTGCCTCTTGCAAAGGGATGAAAATTTTCACGCTAAAGCATGGGAACTAAGGATAATATAAGGAGGCTTCAGGCCTAAATGTTGATATTGCAGCAAAAATAAAACAGTCTTGTTATTGCAGAATCAAAAACATAAAAATAAAAAATAATAAAAAAGGAGAGCAGCAATTAATCTTTAATAGCTGCAGCCAGACTAGAATTCATGCTGAGATACCTGAAACAACATATGCACAATGCTCAAAGCAGATCTAAAAATGTACTCCTACAGAAAGGATTACACTGCTAGTTTTGTAAACATCAAAACAAAGGTTTCAATTGCTAGATTATAAAATCATAAAATTTCAAATTAATGACAGTTACAAGCATAAATACACAATTTTAACACATTCTTGCATCTCTTGTAAAATGAATATGAGCCACAGTTGGAACTATATCTAATGTATGAACCAGTGTGCGTCAGCACAAGCACATGGATAGATAATCTGCAAGGAAAAATACTCTATCAATCTGTATATAAAAACAATAATAGTCAATTTTCCACATAACTTTGACAAAAATATTAATCTACGAAAATGAACTGAGTTTTTTTGCTACTAAAATTCTGGAGCAAAACTAGGGCATCACAAGGAAAGTGCACAGAATATAATATGATTATATAAATATTCATCAGACACTGACAATTACTTAGTGAAACAATTTTTTTCCATTTCTAGTACCCTGCATCCCCAGAGCTGCCCATAGCCTTCCAAGCTGTTCTCCTTCAGTTCTCAGAGAAGCAGAGGCTATTTCCCCTGAAGCGAACCGCAGGAATGGATGTGCCTTAGACCTGGACGCAAGGCTTTGCAGTGCCTCCTGTATGTACACGCGTACAAAGTTCTCAAAGTCATGCTGTTAAATCCATGTTAATAACCAAGGTCATTTTGACCTTTTGTGACAAGTATCCCAGCTTCCTCTGTTCGTGCACTACGTTCACTGAATCTGATTGAGCTGTGGCTCATCCGCAGCACATAACCCACCATCAGATCTTCTTTCCACTCTTCCATTGTCTATCAGGCCTACCCATCAACTGTACAGAGAAACGAACACTTTCAGCTAGAAAAAAAAAAAAAGAGAATTCTCTTTTCTCTTAGAGTTAGAGACGGGCAATCCATCAGAGAGCTACAATTTAACCGCATTTTCTGTTGAGATACTGATTAGACCTGGTAAGCCTGAGGTCTGCCAGTTTTGCAACCCAAAGTAGTACAACTCAGATAAACAGCATTACTAACTAAAAAGGCTCTGCCACCTTTTATTTAAAAAAAACACTAATACATTTACTAAAATAAAGGTGTTGAATATAATACATCAGCCTCTACAAAAGTGCTGTACATCGAATAATACAAGTTGTCTATAGTACAGACCATAAAAGCTCTTGGTCATTTAAAAGGTATAAGGATGTACTTTAAGAGAGAAACAGTTTACAAACAACAAACCATTTCAGGACTTCACTGTAGCTGACTTCCCTTAGCTTTGCTTGGTATTGATTCAAAAAGCAGTACAGATTTTCTTGAGAGTCTTTGATGTTACTGCAGATTTTATTCAACTGCAACAAACTTAAAAGAAAATTCTTTAAACACCTCATCCAGAAAAAAAAAAAAAAAAAAGTATGAAAGTATCAGAGCAGCTATTGTACTTAAATTAATATACCTGAAGCATTCACACATGAAAAAAAAGACTGACGCTAGTTTAGATAATCAGTAATGACATCCGTGATGTAAGTAACTACCAGTGTATACATTTTTCTGAATATATGGCAAGTTGTTTTCATCAAGGCAGACAAAAAAAAAAAAAGTTCATACCCACAAGTCTTCATTATGCTACTTTATGCCACTAACAATATGCCCCATTGCAACAATACAAGTTGCTGCTCTGGGTTGTGTTGTTTCTCTGGAAGTTCCTGCTGTTTCTTCAGCTCTCTCCTTTTTGTGCTGGAAATACAGCTGAAGCTGTAAAAGAGCACCTGATGTTAAAAATGACAATGAAGCTGTGGCTGCCTGGCTGAAAACCTTAGAGCTGCATTCCTCCTCAAAGCTCCGTTTTATTTGTAATCTAGTATCAATATTTCATATTACTTCACTTCCACTAAATGCTTTTTTTTTTCCATTATGAAAAATAAATGGACTGTAGCATGTAAAGCACACAAAAACTAGACATATCGTCAGCATACTCAGTCTGGATGTATGATAAATAGGAGTGTGTGATAAAGCAGGTGATTTACAAAGGTGGCTCAGGCCACCTTTCCTCAGTTTGAAGGGAGCCCAGGCTGATAGTCCAACCCAGTTCCTGCTGTGCATCAGTCTCAGGCAAAATTTAGTCAGATGCTGAGAAAGACCTACCTCTGCACACTGCTGGATTGGTAAAATTGCCTACTGCCAGATCTCTCTCCGCTCAGCCTTCACATTCACCTTACAAAAAAGGATGTTACCACGTAACGGTGTAAATGGAACAGTAAGCTTGTGTGGGGGGTTCAGAAACACAGGAGAGGATAAGAGGAAAAATGATATACACAGGCCAAAAATTCCCATTCCTGAATCCAATTCCTGTTACATATGCACCTCACATTAGGTCTCCAAGTGGAAACCATACCAGAAGTAAGAAGCTTGTATAGTAACTGTTTCTGAAGAAAAAAAAAATTTACTGGCAACATGCACCAGAATAAATCATTTAAGTTAGAATTAAGAGTCAAGTTAAAGGACATGGTAAAAGTTTGAAGTCAGACTGCAAAGGATGCAATAGAAAATACCCTTGTTCTTGTTTGCATTGCAGGATAAATACATCCATGTAAGTAGGACACAAACAAACAAGGCAGGAAAAGTGGTTTAGGACAGTAGAGCACCATTTACAAAAACTTCTGTCCAAGACAAGCTAAAGCTAATCAATAATAAATTTGCATTTTCACTAATATATGACACTGGTGTACACTGATACTACTCAATGGCAGAGAGATGAAATTGGGCTGGATTAGAGCAAACTTCCACATAAAGGCAGTGATGTTATCAAGCCTGCTTCTAACTACAGTACTTTAACAAGCCCCACATAGGCAATTAATTTTGTGGCAATTTAAACAAATGGACATCTTCTTAGGGCAAAACAGCTATTCAGAACACTTATTTTCATTTTGAACGCTTCAGAGTTTTGATAATCCAAGCAAAATAACAGTGTATGCTAAAGTTGGAGAAGCATTTGAATACTTTTCATGGGAACATACTCACTGAGGAGTAAGTCTGTCAGATACTATGACCAGAGTGACAAGAAACATGTCCTTGATACTACGAAGTGCAATACTGTATATTGCATTATTCTATTTTCATCTGCCTTTGCTTTTTAAAGAGTCAAAATTTTTATTGGTGTTGTCATTTTTTAAGTACATGATACTTACTATATGACCTACAGATTTCATCCTCCTCCACTTAACCCTATCAGCCAACTTATTCGTAATGATTAGAAATAATATTTAGGCCATACACTGCACTATTGTTGCACTGAAAAAAATAACAACAAAAAAAACTGTGATGAATATAAAACCTAATCCCTAAGTTATCCTCCACTGCCCATGTACGGGTGGGGACTACAGGTACCACTTAAGATTATTAAAGATCAAACCTTTCAATTTCCTGAATGTTCCTACTACTTTGTTTAAAAGCAATATTTAGAGGTTAATGTAATGTAATCTCTCTTTGTTTTATTCCATGAAAAACTAAACGAAATATTCTTTGCAATGCCTGATGGCTGTAGGGTTTACAAGAGAAAAACAGAGGGGGATGCATCCAGTTTCAGTTACAACAACAGGACTAGAGGTATATCAGGAAAATTATGTGCGTCAGGTAAACTGCTGGGGGAAAAACAGTGCCTACTGGAGCAACCTTTTAGCAGTGCAACCTAAGGATATAAACTTCAGTTTTCACTCCTCACTGCATTATAACCAAAGGGTAAGGCCAATATTAATTTACTTATCTACACAAGCAATAGAGAAGATCCAGTTGACCTTATAAACATTATTAGGTATTGTCATTCAGGAAATATTCTCTTAGATAAATGGCAGGCCAACATTTCAAATTCCATTCCTGGTAATCACCCCCATTAACACAAGAGCACAAACCTCAAAGCATCCCTTGAATCTGGGTCATCCGCAATGCAGCCATTTGCCAAAAATAACGGCACAGCAAAAAAACAAGAGCACGGGTAAAAAGCTGGGAGTGAGTGAGCAGCAGATGGGGCAGTGGGAAGAGAAGCGCTACATTCTGACTAACAGTTATTGGCTATTTTATCTATCTACAGTCAGGCACACTGAAAATGGAGGGCAGGGTGTGACTGAGCAGCTGGGGTAGCAGATGGGTTGGAGGAAAGACTGAAAATTGCGACAAAGCTCTGCCAAGCAGACCGTCAATTTATTTAATTTTTAAAGTGAGCAGTAGAAATGAAGATGGGGTGGGTCCCAGCAGGGCAACTTTAAGTGGTGCTTGTTAGCATACATTGTCAGGGGGTACCGGTGACAGTGGTGGGTTGGGGAGACTGCAGAAATACAGAGCAGGAGTTTATCCGCTCATTAATACAATATCAAAGTAAATTAATAAAGGAAGAAACTTGGCTCACAGAGCAACAGGAAGAATGGAAAGGCAGCTAATGAGTCTGACATGTTAAGATAATACCTAATCCTATGCAGATACTGAACATGGTAACACTAGAGACAGTATCACAGAACATAGGAGGAGAGAAAAGAAAAGAAAAAAAAAAGGCAACAAGAAAAGAAGAATCTTTTCTTAGACCAAAATTGTCTTGTTCCATGACCCCAAAATTGTGCAATAACCAGAGCTATAACAGTAACAAGGAACAGGCCTGCAAGTAGAAAGTAGACTAGAAGAGCTATCAGATCTTACCCATCCAAAGATAGCACAAGTAGAAGGATGCATTTAATTTCATATCAAGATACACTGTACTTATCAGCAATCATGGAAACCATTTCCATTTGCTCCATTCTTCATCTAGCTCTAGCCCAGATCCAATCCCCATTACTTGTGCTCACTTAAGTTTCTGGCCTTTGTTTTGGTGTGGATGTTCCCTCCCTTCTTCCCCAGTTTAACTATGGCCCAAAGTCATCTCCCCTTGCTTCTCAAGGTATATATTTTACTTTCAAAACAAAAGTAAAGATTAGCTCCTGGAAGGTTCACATGGGAAGGAGAGAATTGAAAAATACCTTTCAAAGAGACAGGATGATGCAAACGACCTGTAATTCCCTATGGACAGAACATCACTCGTATAAGGAGAGACCCACACAATTAAAAGCAAGAAGCTGTCAGTTAGGATCTGTTTTCACAAATGGAACATGTTTCTGAATTTAGCAGTAAATGCTATATATGGTATTTGAGAAGATACTCATCTCTATTGCGGTCTTACTGAACAGTCACTCAACAAAATGCTGTCTTGCACTAGCACCAGTTCATTCTTAGGTTTTCCAAAAGATTTGTATTTATAGCATCTCTCAGCAAAGAGCCAACCCCCATTTCTGCTCGAAAAAAGCCTCCTACCAGCTGGTATGTATGCACTATGCTTAAAGACGTATGCGTGAGGGTTTTACATACACAGACGTAAATTTCTGAACTTGCTTCTACACTTCCGCTTCACCCCAAAAGAACCTGCCCAACAAACAACAGTCTTTTTTAAAATGTCAGCTTGTGAAAAGTGCTAAATGAACAGCATTCAGATACGCCGCCCTCTTTCCTGCTTTTCGTTTAACATAGGGAATTTGCCAAAGTAAGGGCACTGCATACACCCCTGTAACTGCACCTAACCTGGCACCGAGAGGGACGGCTTCTGGTTGAGCTCTGCACCCTTCTCCGTGCCTGCACCCCTGCCAGCTTTATTGCTGTCCCTCTGGCTTCCAGGCTGTTCATTCCGGTTCCCCCAGCTCCCTCATCCACATTTTCATGTTTTCACCTTTTAAATTCTGACTAAACTGGGACAGGAATTAACTTCACCGATCACTAGTGCAGCATTTTGCACATGGCCTCCCTACACTGCTGCAGTGAAACTGTTAATAAATTAAGAATACTTAATAATAATCTGCAGGAGACCCCGATAAACAGTCTCAACAAACCTCGGGGTAACTGGGGCACATGGCAAGGCTCTGCCGCTCAGAGTTGTGCTGTGCACTATTGCGTGAGGCTCTGAAAGGCGCAGCAACCCCTCCTTAACACCCCAGCTATCTTCACTTGCATTGCCATAAATGCTGAGATCTCTTGTCTGGACTCATTTTTCCATTGAACTGCAGAGAGGCCCTGTATTAATGCAGCAGCGCAGTGCACGCGCAACATCGCTCTGCTTCGTTTTCACTCTGCAGCCTGGTTTGCCTGCTCTCCAGCCTGCATTACGGCCCCTGCGGTGCCCAAAACAGCGCAGGAAGTAAATAGTGCTGCCCGGTGGGAGGAATGCGGATCTGTTACGGCAACTGAGCGGCTGCTGCGAGGGCTTCCCAGCTGACACTGCCGCAAAATCATCTAGCAAAGAAAGATGAGAAATTACAAAAGCTTCCCCATTGCTGGCATCAAAAATAATTAATATTTCCCATAGATTTGACAATGGAAAAAAATAGATGCTAGCACTTAAAAGACAGGAAATTATAGAAGGAATATTATCTCTGAAATCTTATGTTGGCTGCATTTGTCGTTCGCTGTACTAAAGCCTGCATCACATAGCAGATGCTCATCCCTGACACAAGACAGCACCTACCAGGTTTTTAGTCTTTGTTACGGAGTCTGGGACACGCAGTTCTTTAAGGAAAGGCACAAGAGTCAGTGTGTGACTCAGAATTATAGTTTGGCAAAATTATAAGTCATGGAAAAAAATTAGGATGCATCAGGTATCCTTAACACACCATTCACATCAGCCACCTGCAATGCTGCTCTCACGGCAGGTGGAAGAACATGTTTTGCCGAGATTCACCTTAGGAGGTCGTTCAGCAGCTCTGTATGAAACGGCACCTCCACCTTGGTAACTGAGCTTGCTGCTCCCAGACACTGTGGGACATCAGTCACCACAAGTCTAGTCTGGCTAATGTTCACATGCAGGGACAAGAGATCGTATTGATTTTGAGTCAAGTACATCTGCTCTGCACAAGAGCAAGCTGGCCTGGTTAGGCCCGTGATACGGCTGACGTCTAGGTGAGGGTGGGGAGGAGGTGTCCCAGCTGGAGAGCATTCAACCCTCGGGCCATTCCTCTGTGAAGGCAGGATGCTCCTATTTGCTCTTTGGAGTGTGATGCCAGGCCCAGGGACCCATTGGGCTGCCGTTTCCCATTATGGGTGATGCTTATAGCCCAAAATCACCTCCGCACTGAAGAGGAAGGGTCTGATTAAAGTACTTTATTCAACTCCCTCACCCTCTGTTCTTACAGATTACCACAGAGTGAAGAGTCAAACCAAACCATACACTAAGCATATAAGGAGGATGAGAAGAAAGGATTATTGGAAATGCCTGTCACCTGGCTAAGTGATCATACTGCAATAAAAACATGCAGGAAGTATATGAAATTATTAGTAAAGAAGAAAAGAGCAGCCAGGCTCCTGACATTTGTCAATCAGTGGTGTAAGCATTCTTTACAGCGAATAAATCAAAATAAGGATCAAAGCCTACAATGTGCTAAAGAGCAGCTGAGTAGGGCCTATAATTATTACAGAGATCTTACTGAAGATCTGTTTCCAGTGCACTGATACAAACTTAATTAGTGTACCCTGCCCCTGCTTTAAATGAAAATACTGGAATCTGAGGTTTTTTTAATACTTTCAGAAAACAAAAAAAAACTTGAAAGAAGAGTACAGGTTACTTTAAAATAAGGCATGCTTAAAATCAGTTGATTTCTTAAATTGAGTTATGGCGTATATAGTTCTTTATTAAATAAAGCTAGAAATAAGATATTAAATCAGAAATTCATTATAGCATGATCTTTATAAGAGAGATCTTTATGCCCCACAATTAAAAAAAAAAATCTTACTAGACTGAATGACAAGTTTTTACTTTACTGTAAAGAAACCAAGATCAATTATATTGTTTCAATTGGGATAAAAACATTAAATTTAACAGTCCGCCAACTTCACCCTCTTTGCTGTATTTTCTTTTGGATATTTTCCACATGTTTCCTTTTTTAAAAAAACCATTAATTTCATCATGTCAGCTATCCTGAGGTTTAAATCATTGTAAAAGGATTTTTAAAGCAAGATCCAATGTCTTGTGCAAATCTATATTTTGTTTTCCTTGTATTTCCTTGTATTCCTTTCCAGGGAAAATACTGAAATCACTGGAAGAATCTTAGACATTAACATTTTATTTCCAATTCATTGTTTATTGAAAATCAAAAGAAATTCTGTCACTGATTTCAAATGAGTTACTACTGCAGTGTCTGTTCACATGCAAGAAATTAATACAGTGAAATAAAATACTGCTTTGCTCAATAGAATTCTAAATATCTCAAGAAAGAATAAAAACAAAGAAGTGATAAAATCCATTAAAACTGAATTTAGCTCTAATTTACTAATATCTGATAGTAGTAGGCACTGGAGAAAAGAAAATATAAGCAATTGAGGCTGCAAATTACACAAGAAAAGACATCAGCTTTCTTAGAGCTGAACTGAGGAAGCCAGGCACTATTTGAAACCAGTAAAAATGAAAAGCCACAGATCAAATGTTTCAGGTCAGAGAACTTACTAGGGAGAGTTTTGTTTATATGATGATTTTACTTGTCATGAATAATGCCCATGCTTCCTTGGTCACGGAGACTGTCAGGCTGAATTTAAAGCTGCAAAAGTGTTATTTGCCCATACTGTGTTATGCTTGAGGTTCTGAGCTTTAAGCTACCATAAAATCTCTATAAATGGGTCTAATTCTTTTTGGAGAATATACATATATTCTTAGCACAAAGAGTAATGAACAACAACAGCAACAAAAGTCACAAAAGGGCTTTATTCAGATTTCTTAATGTGCCTTCTTTTGCATGAGAAGTGAGAGAATACAGGGGAAAAAATTAAAGCAGTTTTAAGTAATTTGCTTTGCAACCAATTTATTCTAAAAATCTACTCTAAAAAGAGTAGAATTTAAAATCAACTTGTTCTTTAAGCTTATTTTTTAAATCTGTTTTACCAAGTAGACACCTAACTGCTGTAACTCAACTGTAAAACCACTATAGCCGTAGCTTTGGTAAATAGACTGGGGAGAAGAAAAAAAAAAAAAAAGCAAGTGGCAACACATTGAATGAGTGAAGCACTGGCTTGCAAAGGACTTCAGCTTGTCAGTAGAGGATATCTAAGTGAAAAATCTTCACCCAGAAATAAGGTCCCCAGACCACTGTGACTGGGTTTCCAGTGAGCCAGTAATATCAGTAATATGGGAATGCTTCCAAAAGTAACAAGAGTCAGATGATAAGGGAAAAAAATTACACGAGACAACATCATTAGGGAAGTTACTGTTTAATTTCTTACAGAACATCACACACTCCAGGAGGGGTCCAACTAACTCACCTGCAACAACTCATCAGTGTCAGCTTCCAGGAGGAAAACAAGATTTGGGAGAAGAGCGAGGGAGAAGCCACAAGGGGAAGGTGGCCAAGCTTCTGGCTAGCACTGCTGCAGAGGGACCTTCAGGACACAAGGCAAAGCATGACTCGAGTGGAATCGCGTGCAGCCCAAGATGTGCTCACTTTTCTAACTCGGAGGAACCACTTTATTCATGATAAGAATTCAGATGCTATTCATATTAAAAATGTTGTCTTCTAAAATATTTTGGGGAAAAAATTGTCATTACTTCTAATGCTTCCAAACAGAAGTGGGAAACAAGGGAGTCTTGGAATAAATTGCCTAGGCCACTAACTAGATCACTGGATGATAATGTAGGGAAGGAGAAGGAGAAAATGTACTTGGTCCTATTTAGGGATTTAATTTCTGCAGAAATGAACACTGTTGCCAGCACTAGCTAACTGTAATGAGAACTATGTGTTAGTTCATTAAACCAACACACATAACCCCATCTTAAAAAAGTCACATACTTATCATTATAATGGCATTTAAGCTCCATAGAGCTTTACAAACTTCTCCAACAGTGATAGTGAGTCCAGAAAGAACGTCTTCCCCATAAAGCTGGATGCCTAAAACTATGTTGTTCCCCAGTCCAGTGACAAACACATGCAGCTGTGAGAGGGTGAAATTCTGTTTCCTAGAATACAGATTAATAGAGCTGATAAACTCACTCTCCAGGAAGGAAAAAGGCAGCCTCTCAACTTTCCCTAGTTTCACTGTGATGGACGGATGGATCGTATAAGGTTGTACTGCCTGTTATCAGCTAGTAAATCACTTAGATGTATCAAATGCCACACACAGTATGCCACAGCAATGAAAGTTTAAAGGGGCGAGGGAAGCAGAAGGAGGTTGGAGAACAACTACAATAATTACTTCAGCATTAGGACTTCATTTGAATGGAAAATGAGTAATCACCATCACAGTATTATACAGAGTGAGATTTCCGGGCATTTATCACTCCTAAAGAAATGAGTTATTGGGATTATTTATTCTTACAAATAGTTACTGGAAGATTTGGGATTTAATACCAAGCAAGACTGCAGACTAAAATGACTGCATGTTAAAGGCATGTTTTTTTCCTTTTGGAATGAGAGCACAAAGGTCTCAACTATGTGAAAATATCAGAAATCTTCAAAGGCAAAATAATTTTTTTTTTAATTTGATTCTTTAGTGGGATAAGATTCCCAGTGCAAGCTTGCTCTCAAATGCAAACAGCTGCTACCCATGCATTCATCCAATATACACTTGGTTAGAAAAGTAAACTCCTAATTTTAGTAAAGATTAAAATTGAGTGAAATCATAATCCATGTATTAAAGCTGGTTTCTGTTTAACCATATATTGACAAGCTGTTGCTTACTCTAGAATTGCACAGGAAGCCTTTAAGCCCCTGCACATTTCAATGTTTGCCTAACTGATATATTGCCAAGTTCTCATTGTACTGCTTGCTTCAAATAGGGAAGCATGGGGAAAGAAATACTAACTTTTAACCTAGGTTGACACCAAGCCAGTTACTTCAAGTAAGCACAAAGGCAGGAAATCATGAAGACAAAGTGAAATGAGTTTCAACTTACGGTTAAGTGCTGAATAGGTGGAGCACAGAGTAGCCTCCTGATGCTGTTTTCCACAATTAGTCCGAGCCAATTAAAAGTCCCCCAGTACCAAAGGTAGCTCTGGCCTCCATGCCAATAGCTCACAAAAGCAAAAGTGAGCGCTGAGGAAAAGAGCATCCCAAGTGTGCTAGCCTGAGATCCTCCCATTGGGATGTAGATGTACCTGTAGGTGAAGTGACAGACACACCGTGTGATTAGGGCTTTCAAAAAATCTCAGAAAAGCATCTGCTGAAGAATACATTTGTTTTTTTATACTACTTCAGAAAAAAAATCTGATTGATTACCTGACATTCTCTATTTATAGTGCTTGCCCTAGTTTTTGCAAAGGTGCAGACCATTTCGCAAAATATTTGCATACACCATTTGGCAAGAAGACTATTTTGTAGTCAAGGAAACTGCATTAGACAAACATAGAGAATAAACTACATTCTCAAAATTGTGCAAGACAAAGACTCATATTTTAAAACTGCAGTAGTTGTATGTCAGCTTATGCACACAGAAAATACAGGTAATCTACTTCATATAAATTTAGATTAAAAGACTATTAATGATAAAATTTTGAACATTATAAAGGCATATTACATTGGCCTAACCCCTGAAAGGTCTTCCATGTGTCAGAAATGTGGACACATTCATAGAGACTTTACTTTTAAAAGTTTATTATTTCTTTCTTTTTAGAACTAACATTAAAAATTGTATAAGGAGAATATTTCCTCCTCAGTTATTGAATTTCTCCCTCAGGATCACATCTGCATAATGACATTCATGGCACACATCCCAGACATTAAAAAATGAACCTGTAGTGAAGAACTGGATTTAATCTGAATGCAGGAGTCAGAACCCTGGCCTTTACTTGATTATTTTAAGTGTTCAGAAAGCAGTATTTGCTCAATGAAAGTTGCAGAAGCAGTGGGATTGTGAAAGCTGATGCTTTTTTTTTCTGAAAAAAGGACTTGGTCACTTCCTTCACTTCCCTCTTGCCCAGAGGGCTGCATGCACTTGTGGCAGCTTCAGGATGGCATGGCCACTGGCCAGGCTTTATTTGAGAAAGTTGAGCGTTTCTGTTGATAATCTGAAGCACCTCATCATGCAAAGAAGTGACAAGTACCTGTGCTGAGCACACCAGGTATTAAAACTTGCCAGTGCAAATCTCTGTAGCAAATCTCTTTAATTCCTTCATTTCGTTAGCATCACGCACTGTACTAATGACACTGCTCTTAATTGCTAAGATAATTTTTTTCCAGAGAAATTTTTATCCCCGCTAAACAATTTCAATTACTTCAACAATTTTAAAGTAAAGTCAGTATAGCCTTTTATTCCTAACCTTTGGAAGCAACAAAGCACTGCATTAGGGGGGTAAATTAAATGAGAAATTAAGAGGCAAATGCAAAAGTCATACAAAATAAAACTTTAAATGCTCTAAATTCTCTCTAGATGTAACATCAATATACTTTTTCCTTCCACTCACTACAGGGAGAATCAGATTACATTTATAGGGACTTTCAGTTTAAATGTGTTTTTATTCAGTCTATGAAAATAAATGCAAGTCAATGGCCACAGTTGTCTATATACATTGTGGTTTTCTCATCCTTCCCCTTATTTTCTTCTCAGGTCTTACTACACACATGCATAGAAGTACATGGGACAGTGGAGGATGAAGAGCGCCCAGCCACCTGCGCTGCTCCTTCAGGCGCTCCATAGGTGTCCCGAGAAATCCCTTCTACCTACAGGACCAGGGAAGTGTTGCTCAGCACCTCTCAGGCCACGCTTCCCAGTCCCACCCCTCTTCCTTAGAAGCACTATGTGGAAGGGACTACAGGACAGGCAGACAGCCAGTGTTGGCAGCCTGGCCACGAGGATGCTCAGCGGGCCTGACCCCACAGTCCAGCAGCATGGAGACCCCCAAGCTGGGCCTTGCTAGCACCACTCTTCTCAAAGTTCATCCGTTGCTGCTTGGTTCCTGAAACACAGGATCTAAAAGGTAACCCAGACACCCTCTACAAGAGAACGTATCTCCCTTACTAAAAGCCCTAAGGAAATCTTTTTCCTGAACTCACAAGGTACTGGGCTGCAGCACACAATGTAGCTTTTGCTGCAGAAGTAGCTCCAGTTTTCCATACAAAACATCGCTTGCCTTCCCTGAAAGATGAAAGCTGTTGCATAGATACCAGCCGTGGTGTCAGCACAAGCAGCTCCGCTCGTCATGGGTGCCGGCAGTAACAGGCTGGGAACGCCATGTTACTCATCTGCCACTGCAACTCCACTTAGTTTGGTCTGAACAGCTCTCAGCTCACGGTGCAGAGGAAAATAGGCTATTTTCAGATTTGTAGTGTTTAACGACAGCAGTTAGTTAATTGGGCAGCACTAATTCAAATTCTGGGGAATGTTTCAGGTCAGGGAAATTTTGGCTCCTAGTGAGGCCCGCGGCAATCACGCAATTGCAAATTTGCTTGCGCTCGCCTTGTAAAGACATGCCTGAGAAAGCCGAAAAGCCAAATGCTATCATGAAATACCCATTAACATCTTGACCTTTCCCTAGTGTACTGTGGAGTATCTGTCTCCTAGCTGGGAGGGGGGAACACAAGGCAGAAGGCAAAGCCTCCCCCTCGCTGCGTTTCGCTCCCAGAAGGCCTGGGAAGGGGCTGCCTGGCACATCTTGTGCTCTGCTCAACACGCCACTAGCTGCCTTTGCGCTGCAGGCTCAAGCCTTGGTTTGTCAGAGCATCTACTGGCAATTTTGAGTCATTTCTTTCAAGCACTCTGACAAGACATTCTGTCTGTACACGTGTTATCTACACAGAAAAAAATAACTCAAAATCTATTAATACGTTACAGAATCAATCTTGGTTTGATCACGTTGGAAAAAAACAGCTATATACGTATGCCACCTTGCCATATATGTACATCATAATCATGTTTTATTCTTGTTTTTACATTTGCACATAGACAGGCCTGTTTGCAAGCAAATAGACAATTCTGACAGCCAGGGGCCAGATCCTGGCCCCAGAACAGCCACTTCATGCTCTCTGATATCACCAAAATTGTCTTAAACACCAGAGAACTTTTCATTGTAAAACACATTTGTCTTGAATGATAACTTAGCATCTAATTTCTCATGATTTCCATGTGCTTACAAAAATGAAAATAAAAAAATAAAGACCATGCATTTTATTTCAGAAAGCTATACTTATGCTAAAGAAATGAAAAGCATGAAGGAGAATAAACCAGTAAATACCAGTAAATCAAGCTGGAAGATAGAAGAAAAATTATTACTTTTGTATTATCTGAAAGTAACATCCACTTTTTAACCAACAATTACATCCTAAACAGAGTAGAATAAATTGCTTACTAGACACTTTCTTCTGCCTCAGGTTCAACCTAAGATGATTCCTGGAGTAAAATGAAATACTGTGCCCCTTTGGCTCAGCAATAAGGCATTGCATATACTAACAGCAGAAAGGAAACAAAATCCCCCAAAGTAAGATAAAGCTGCGGCGATACCTAGTTCTGGACACGTAAGAAAGCCAGGCCCATCTGCCCTATGTTTCCC
Source organism: Nothocercus julius (assembly GCA_013398735.1). Lineage (NCBI taxonomy): Eukaryota > Metazoa > Chordata > Aves > Tinamiformes > Tinamidae > Nothocercus > Nothocercus julius. The sequence continues at coordinate 4,399,176 of VZSV01000012.1, forward strand.
TTCTGTGGCTAATGCATCATTTCCCTATATTAGCAGCACTTGATACATTTTTCAGATAAAAGTAGCTTGCCCAAAAGGTCAACTGAGGATAGCTTGATACTTGGGCATGGCACTGGTATGCAGCATCTTCTTTTCCTGGATGTCTGTCCCTTGTCATAGGAGGGCACAGTCTTGGAACCCACTGGAAACCATTAAGAACTAGCTTAACTTCCCAGCTGAAAGAAGAGATAAGATTTCCAGGCAGGCTCAGACAGTCAGCTAGGACATCATGACTGCCAGAGGCCCCACTCTCCCAATGATCCCAACGCTCCTAAATCAGCTAGGCCTATACTAACGGTAACAGGGAAAGGCACTTCATTCTGCCAGAAGTAAAAACTGTGCACATTACAATGAAGTAAAAAAAGAACTCAGCCTAGATTAAATATCTCAAAGTGTTTGGCACACAGTTAAGGCATGGAAAAGCACAAAAAGCACATAAATATTATCTGAGAAAACCACACACTTGACTAACAGTACAAAGCACACATGCCTAGCTTCCTCTCCTGCAGTAAAGCCATTTCAGTCTCCACATATGTTCACATCTGTTTGGAATCCAAACTAAAATATGCAAGGTATTTATTTAAGATTGTTATTTTCATAAACCCAACTTAATTATATCTCTTGAATAACCACGTGCCTTCCTTTTAGTCCCACTTACAGTAGCTTATCTACAACTAGTAAGCTACTCCATTTACAAAAAAATCTTTATTTTACTTCACTAAGTGAACATCAGAGAATTGGATAAAATACATGAATGGTACTATTTAAACCCCTAAAGTAATACCAACATAAATATAATGGATGAGGTATTTAAAAGTGGCATATACTTAAAGAGAAAAACTTTAAAAATACAAAAGCCATTTTATTTAGTGGCCTTCAAGGGGCAGTCTACAAAACAAGCATAAGAGACGTGACAATCATTTCCTTGGAAAACACATTGCTTTTTTAAATGACACCTACATAAGTCTTTTTTTCTTTTTCTGGTAACTTAAAAAAGAAAAAAAAAAAAGAAAAAAAGAAAAACCCCACTAAATGGAGCATGTGCAACCAGTTAAGAATCGTTCTGAAGGACTTTTAGTCTTCTAGGCCTAGTACACTATGCTTCCTCATATATGCATATCATTTAAAAATATATTAAAATCTTAAAGTAATTGCAAATAAAGCACTTGTTTAAGTGTTGTTTTGTCAAGGGCTTTCATGAACATGTGCTGAAATAGAGCATTACATGAAGATGCACTCTACCCATCATCGTTCATCCCCTCTCATATATGAAGCTTTGTCCAGGCAGCATTATGCCTGGAAAGTCTAGTCTTATACGTCAGCAAAGTGTTCCTTGTGGTGAGTCAAGAATCAATGGTCAAAATGGACAGTAAGGGTAGCTTAACTATTTGAATTACTGTACATTTTTCTTCTGAATTTGACCCAGGGATTGTCACCGTGAGAGGGATTTGGATGAAGTACATAGCACGACACAAGGCTAGATGCAGAGAAGAATTTCCTCTAGAATCAGGGTGGGTTTTCTTTTTCTTTTAATCCAGGTTTTTGTTTGTTTGTTTGTTTTGTGGTCTTAAACCATTGATTTTAAGCATGTCTCTATAGTGTAATCAAAATATTTCAGCTCCAGTTCTGCAAATTGTTACTTCCATGTGAACTCTTATGATTCTTATCTTTTATGGAACTAGGCAGATTGAATAAGTAAAACACATCTGTAAATCTTTGCAAAACCAGGATCTGCCTCAAATCACAGAAATGCCTCCTTTATACAGGACTTTGAATATAGCACCAGATAGATAGATAGATTGTACCAGAAAAAAAAAAAAAAATAGCCACAAATATTCAAAATATCAATTGGCAAAATTTCTGCTAGGAGAGGTAAGCCTTAGTCTTATTATGAAAATGAAATTTTAACTTGGTCTAATAGTTTTTCTGGGTTGTTGGTAAAGCTTTTTAAGCTCCGTAAGATTTTCTCACCTCACCAGCTTAATGTGATGCGTAGACAGCCTTTAACAAATGCAGAACCTTTAAAATATTAAAGCTAATGTTGGCTCCAGGCAAGTCTTTTTAAATTACCACAAAAATGTTTAATAAGAAGTTAAGTCCATTTGGGTTACAAAGCATTAATGAGAATATTCATATGCAAGAACCCCCTGCTTTATGAATATGACCTGAATTTTGGCTCACATTCTACTTATTAGTGATTCCCAATAAAAACTGAGTGTGTGGTTTCCTACTAAAAATCTGAAAAGTATTCTGAGTTATTTTTCTTCCCTTGCATTAAACATCAAAAATGATCTGAGGCAAGTTCGTATATGAAAGTGCAGATAACTGTGAAATATTGAACAACTCATTTTGAATTCACTCTTCCAAGAAAGCTCATGTTTTCAATGAGATTCATTTATTTCAAATGAAACGTTAATCTAAATCATAACACTTCCTTTTAATAGAAGGAGTTCCATTACCAATAGATTGCTATGCTTAGTGTTCTCTCAGAAAAAGAAAAGAAACCCTGTCTACCATCTGTTTGCAGTTAAATGCAATACTATCTTTGATCCCAATGGAAATGGGATAGGTTCCATGTGAAAAAATGGAATGCAAAGTCCAAACCAGGGTCCCAACCTTTTTGGTAACTGAAGAAGAAGATGTTATTGCTAAAACAACCCATAAAGCTCAGCTACTGTGCAGGACGCCAGAGGGGGTGACGTGTCACTATGCTCTGATCTGATGTGGGAAGTCCCCACCTCCTTCCTTATCCCATACAGAATTTACAGCGCTCTCTGAAGATGTGCTGAATTTATGCCCTCAGGGGCCCAATTCATTCCTGATGCTCAGAATACACTTACTTTGTACTGATAATATCTAAGCTTAGCATGCGGCACAGCAAGCAGGCTATACTCTCTTGAAAACCTGGCTGGAAGAGGGATCTATTAATAGCACTGTCACTCTTTGCTTACAAAGTGGTAGAGGTCAGGCTCTTTGCCAAGGAGACCAGCACACCCTGTCTCCCAGAAGAGCCAGCTGTCTGTTACCAGCCTGCCAGCAGGTAGGAAAGAACAAGATTCAAAGAGGGAGTATGCAAGAAACAAGTCTGCAGCTAGGGCATTACCTCTAGAGAGGCAGAGATCTCAGGTCTAGTCTCTGCACCAGGAATTGCTCAGTATGCTCTAAAGAATCACTGGAAAAAAAGGCATAAGCAACACTGGGGAACCCAAGATCTTTTTCTCCTCATTTTCTTTACCTCTGCTGACTCTTATACCGGGTAGCCTAGCTCAGAATTCAGAGTTCTGCAAATCTGCACCAGATTTTGCATATGCATGACTTTCCTGTATAAATAGAGTTTTAGTCCCAAGAAAGTCCTTGTTATATCCCCTCCTGTAAGTGTATATTCACAACACCACATTTTACTATAGTTCTTAACTACAGCTATAGTGACAGAGACCATTTCTGAATGTTTCTTTTTCCTGTGCACAAACAAAACTATTTCTGATTCAGCTAGTGAAAAGTTGTGAAGAGAGTGTCATTTGTTGCTTTGACCATGCTTACAACAAAGTGATACCTTTTCTTTCTCCTCTCTTAGGTCTTAATCTTAGCAAGCCAGGTACAGTGGATAAAAAGTGGATAAAAAGCAGACCCACTTGCCCTTTCCTAGCACAGCCCACCAATTGTTCATAAAAGTTAGGCATCACTGGGGAATCCTTGCCACAAAACCACAGCAGCTCAGCATAAGCAAGAAATCTGCAGGCTGGAAGCAAAAAAAAAAAAAATGTCCACAGAAAATACATTATAAAATATAAAGATAGAAAGAGAAGGGACACTTAAAATACAGTTATCACTGTGCATTCCCTTTTCCCGTATGCCTCTTCTAAACAAGTGCATGAACTACACTCAGTACAGCAGAACCTATATTTACTTGTTTTATTTATTTGTTTATTTACTTATACGGGCAAAGTGGTAAAGCTTAAAAGCACCTTGAAGTTTGCTAGGTAACAGAAAGGACTGTTTAATCCCCACAGAATCCTTTGCAGGGAGCCTGATGATTCTTTTGCGTTTATAGATTGCTCAGTACACATGCATGTTAGAGGGCTTTGTTATCCTTCATAGACCACACAATAGTTTCCCAAACCATGCAATACCTTTGCCTCATTGTTTTTTATAGTTCTATAAACAAGGAAGCAGAAGCTTCAGAAAAGACTCTTACCTTGAATATCAGAAATACAAAAAGTCACAAGATCAGAATAAAATTTGAGATCTGAAGTCTGTGACTCAGAGTTGCTACATTAAAAGTACAAATCAAAAGCATGTGCTTAAAATGCATTCCATGTTTCCCAACTCACCTTTCTTAGAATATATTGTCTACAGTAGTGGGTAAAGACTAGTTATAAAATACTGCTGAGGCATTAAGATGTCTTGGTGAAACTGGGATGACTTAAATTAAGATTCCCTGTCACACTAAAGAACTTGTAGATGCTCTACATCCTACACAGAGTCATTTCAAAAAGCAGCAGAATTCAGTCCTGTGATGCACAGTACAATCCCTGTTCACCAGAACAAAATGACATTGTCACATACCTCACTTAAGTGAGAATGGATATGATATCAAATTTAATTAAGCAGAGTAAAATATTTACTGTTTTTTGAAGTGACACCTTTTTTTTTGTATTAGAAATGAAAGCATAACCACTTTCTCTTATACAAGTCTGGAACACTGTTTCAGCACAGATACGAAATCATGTGGGAAATGTCAGTGTCTCTGAAGATAGCACTTGGATGAGAGACTAGATGCAACAGGTAGCTATAGGCAGAAATTTTAATGCATGTGTAAATAAAGCCATGTGAAGGAAGGAGAAATAAACAGTAGTTTTATGCTTAAAAAAAATAGGAAAAAAAGGAACAATAAAAGGCAGTGTGATGAGATCCCCGATTCCCCCCCCCCAAAAAAAAAAAAGCACAAATGAAGCAGAAAATATTTCACGTTTGTTCTTACTCTCCTACTAATGTCTGTTCAGTTGTCTAGTGGTGGTGTGTTTGTTAGAAAGGGAGAACAAATGATTGATAAGAGAAGTATTTAGTGACTTCTTTTCATCAGTCTTCACAAAACTCCCAAGACTCAGCAAAATCTGTTTTAACTGGGAAATAGATGTAGACCAGAAAAGACAGAGAAGTTAGTCTATTTAGACTTGTCCAAAGCATTCCAGCTGATGGGTCTTCATGGAAATCACTTAAGAATATTCAAGGAAGCATCTGAATTACACTTTGGGCCATTAGCTTTTCTGTTTTCTTCTTCATGATTTTAACAGACTGCATAATAGAAAACATCATCTCCATTTCTTTCTTCAAAAGAGGAGGAATAGGACTAAAATAGGACCAAAAAGCTCATCCAGCTGGGGAAGTGCCCAAGATAAATTCCTGGTAGTGTTTTGGAACAGACTATTAAGCGGTTACCTGTGCCAACACAGAAACAAAGAAAATAAGAGTAAGATAGAAAGCAGAAGCTATAGTTTAGCTTTTAAACTGCTTGAAGTATTCACCAAACATTCAAGATATTAAACCTCTTTCAATATTCAGTAACTGTCTCACATCCTTGTGCCTAAAAGTAATGGAAATTGCATACAGGATGCACAATACAGAGTCTAATATTCTCTCTAAGACTGCTACAAAAGCAAAGTAAAAGCATGTAAAATTACAGGTTTTTGTTTTGTTTTGTTTTGTTTTGTTTTCATTCTGCTGAGGACCTGTTCTCCTCTGTACTTCAATTCTGGCTCATACCCCTCAGAAAGAGGATGTCAGTACCTCCCAGGGATGTAAGCTCTGGAGAGTAACACATACTATGAAATATCTCCATTCCACCACAGAGTTTTGTCATGATGGTGGTGAAGATGACAAAAATGGAATGAGCAGGCTATTCTCCATTGCACGGAATGCAAGCATCAGGCTCAACACCCAAAGTATCATTGGAGACACGGTTTCTCCCGAGACTGATATCTAAGTAACTCCTTCTGCCCATCACAATTTACCATCAGAGCAGCACAGCACTCACACACATATCACTCAGTGTGGAGAGTGAATAGCAAAACATTGTTTTCTGATACCCTCTGCCTCCCAGGTGATGCAGACATCCACCTCCAGAAACATTTTTCACTCCCCAGACAAGTTACTTCAGAAGGAGGGAAGCAGGATGCAGCATTTACACAGGTATTAAGTACCAGCTCCAACAGTTGAGACCAAGGAGGGCATGAAAAGGAACATGGAAAGTCTCATGGCTCACCTCAAACTTCTGGTTATCAGGTAGACTTACTTGATAACCATCGTCAATCTGAAAATAGTAGAGCAGAACCATACAGACAGAATTTGTGCATATTAAAAATTATATCAAATATAATTGTCTTAGGTCAAGTTTGTTAATGATAGATAACTTCATCTGTGTTTCCCACCTATTTCTGTACATTAAAGAGCCTCCTATCTCACAACAGCAGCCCTAAATGATAGCTTCTCCATGATTGCCTCATCCTTTCTGGTACACTTCAGTGACATCGAATTAAATGAATTAAACAAAGTAATATGCAACAGGGCAGATTCACAAACTTAGAGACAGCTCCAAGCTGAAACTGTGGTGTGAAAAGCATGAATGATGATTGAAGGCTATGAGCATTTCACCAGATGCCCCAAATCATTAGTTCAGATTGCGGTACTATTCCTAAGATACAAAAGCTGCAAGTGTTCTGTTGATCGACACCGAAATTTTATGAAGCTGAACACTAAATTTCTTCAAGAGTGGTAACTGAAATCAGTTTATTTACCCTTACGATAAAAAGCCAGAGAATATCTTCTTTTACGGACAGTAAGACTTTTGTCATTGATTTCAAATAGATAGGGATCAGAGTATTGTGCTTTTCTTTGCCAAGTCTCTTTTATACTGATCCTCCTGTACTCTATAATTAGCCAGAATACAAACTCCTCAAAAATTCAAGGTGGAAGAATCAGCAAGATTTCTTGACCTTGCCATAGCTGCACAGATGAGGCTACAACTAATTTTTATTTCAAGCAAAAAGAAAAAAAGAATTGTATTTTTACAGTATTTTTATGCATGTGTTCACCTATATTCCTTGGCTGCATACCTGCATATTTTGTGATGCAGAGATGGGGATCATTAAGTAGAGCATACATATAGAAGAGTAGAAATACATAAATAAATTTTTCCATTACACACTAGTCTGTAGATTGGATTTAGCAGAGTGAACTTGATGGATATTTTTCTAGTTTGAATGATATTTAAGTTTGTTCAGACAAACACAGAGTATACACATTAAGGGATTTCCATTTTAATCTAAAAAGCAATGTTTCCTACATGAAAAAAATCTTTGTTTTACTATTAAAAAATGATGCCACATAAAGGATACAATGATTTTCTTCTCTAATATGCTGAAGAGGATGGCCATGCATAATTATGATGTCTGTCTAGTTTTAATCTTCTAAACACTTGCATGTGCAAATTCTTACTACGGTCCCAGGCTCTCTTCTTGCATATTAATTTAGAAGCAAGTATCTCCTTAAAGTGCAGGAAAATGTAGCACAATCTGAACTACAGTCTTTAAGAGAAGGGCATGAATTGCAACATCAAATATACCAGTTGCATCCTTTTCTGACTACACATGCAGCTAATTCTGCAGCTAAACTGTGAGGTGTCAGTATTAAGTTCAAGTTTTACTTCAGCAAAACCCGTACAAATCCCCTTCTCTGTGTCTCAAACTCTTTCACATTCTCAGGAGAAGGTAGAGTATGACAAAGGCCACGGCAGGAAGTCCTCTCTGAAGAGCTGACCACCCTCTCCCTACTCATGTGTCCCCTGAGCCATAAAGCTCCATTGCTGGAGCTACTCCTGAGCTCTCCATGCCTGTTTGGTACGAGGAGAATGGCTGGAAGTCAAAGAATCCCAACATAGTCTTATTTAAACAAGCTCCAACGTCCTTTTAAAGATAGGGGACAATATAAAGCCAACTGTAACAGTCCATGGCCTGAATTTGCTAAAACTTCTACAGGCAACTGCTGCTAGCAGAAGTAAGTTGAAGATCTCAGAGAGGACTGCTGCTATTCAGAACATAAGTTTTTACTTCCTACAGTAACAGGAGCAAACAGTAGATGAAAGTCAGTGGGAGTAAAATTTAATTTTTAAATTGAATTTTGGACTTAACTCTAGTTCTCAAGCGTACATTTCTTAGCCATAAGCCTTTGGCACACCATAAGATACTTCTCTTCGCTAGCTTTATCTGACAGGTAAACCTGGTCTTAGTTTCTATAGTGTATTTTTTTTTTTTTTTTACCATACAGTTCAATACAAAATATCAATACATTCTGTGGAAAAAAAAGCTTGGCTGGGATTCTGAGGGCTTTTTTGCTGAGTAGGTAGAGCTTAAATCAAAAGCAAGGGCATTTTTCCCAATCTTCTATCTTCAGCCACCTTTGTTACACTTTTTTATTTTCTATAGAACAACAAGATAGAAAGAGCAAACAAGATAGAAAAAAACATACCCACTCTTTCATTGTAGCTCAAAACTCTTGACAGGGAGGGTTTAATCAAGAAAATGTTTTTATGATCAATCTTTTTCATTAAGACTTTTTGTATGAATTAAAAGAAAAGAGAAGAGCAAGGAAGGAGAGGAGGGAAGGAGAAAAACAAAATTATCAGCCACTGGTGTTTGACAACTAGCACAACTAAAACCAAAATAGGTCAGAGAAATTGCAGAACAGCCTAGTCCACCCCAGAACACAGCTATACCCGACATCCTCCACATTGAAGTGATAATCTTAATAGAGTGACCATTGTTACAAGAGGATCCCAGCATAACACAGATAAAAAGGAAGTCTTAACACTGTGCCCTTTTTTTTTTTTTTTCCCCCCCCTCTCTCCTCTCCCACTGGGTGCAAACAAGATAAAGAAATTCAGAGCATCTCTTGTTTATTATGTGATGTATTAACAGCAACTACTTTCACCCCAGCCATCTTAGTAAATATGGAAGTGCAATACTAAAATCAGAATTTGGATATAATTTCAGCACTACTTCAAGGCAGGTAATTAATAAAGATCTAAAAAAAGAAAAAAGTAAACGAGCATTTTAAGTTCTTTATAACAAAGTGAAGCCTTTTTCTGAATCCAAATAGCTAACCTTTTCTGCATAAAGATCCTGCAAGGATCAATGATATCACACCACCATATCAGACCCTGGAAGACAGGCTGCAGATAACATGCAATGTCAAGCTGCAACTTGTTCAGAGTGCTTGATATGTAAGGCCAGCCTGTCCTGTCTACGTTTCAGAATTTTCCAGCTGATAATGTTACTAAGATTTAACATTTTGACAGTTCAGACAAAATCATTGCACTACACCGCTCTTTTGACATTACTAGCTTTGAAAGCTATTGCATGAACAAATAAGATATGGCAAGTTATTTAATTACCTATCTAGGACACTTTTAAATTCTGACTCCATGTTAGGCACAGACTTAACCATTTCACTTAGTTAGGATAGCATGTATAGTCTTAAAATCAGGCATGTTCTAAAATAACATACAGAATCCAGAACTTGTAAGGTGTTTCACGAAGATTCCCTTAGATTTATTTACCCTCTTTTTGAATGCATAATACTCATCAGTTCTTCTACTTCTCAACCTATTGGGCTATTCAGATACGTTCCCCCAACGCCAGTATTTTCAATTTTGTAAATTTGTCTCTTAATTACTTTGGCTAGAGGATTCAGTAACCAAAATCCTTTAAGATAGCAAAAGGCCACAAGATCCAAAGCATGCAGACTAATTCGAGACAATGTATTTAGCTATATCCTGATTCTTCCTCCCCAAGATGTCAAAAACTGTGACAATATCCCCTCTCACCCAGTGCAGCTCTGTCATTCTCGGCACAGTTCAGCATCTCTGGCTAAACTTATCATATTTTACACTTTGCGGGAAACCCGCGGTGCCCGGACAAGACTCTGGAACATTGTCCCAGTGCCGGTAGCTTCCTGCCAGGCATCGCTGTGCGCAGCCTGTTGAGCACAGCAAAGCCTGCACCCCCACAGCTACCCTTCAGCTAATGCAGGGTGAATTTCTTCATGTAGGAGAAAGAAAAGGGACAGAGAGGAAAGAGAAGAATTATTCCACTGACAGTATCTGGCCAGTCCAAAGGTAAGCACAAATCAGTATCTCTCATTTATGTTTGCTACCATCAAGGAATGATCAAGCATACAAAGGATTCAAGCTGTTATACATGACATGAAGCTGTGTTATACAAGAAAATAATTACTGAATATGTTCACCAACAACTTCCAGGATGTCTTAAGTAACTACAATTCAGACAATAACAACAGATCACTAAAACTTCCCAAAGCATGTTATATAGACTCAAATTTTTAACTCCTTGTTATATTCTATTGGGAACAGCTGTATATAAGTGCAGAGTTAAGGGACTGAACACACATGCTTCATAGGAAAAACAGATACGGACCTTGCTTGCCAACTGCACAAGCAGCCTACCATTCATTTTCACTAGCTGGTTTGCAAAAGTGGGGAAAACACTGGAAAAAAATATGTGAAAATGAATTACAGTGGGAAAAGCAAGAAAATGTGCTTTTTTTCAGCTTCTTTTTATTTCTAATGCAACTAAAGTACAAGACCCAATTTATAAAAATTAAGGCAGAGCTGAAGTAGGAATGAGAGACACAAATTAAGTGTCTTAGAATTTGTCAGTTGACTGATATTATGGAAATGATTTTACTGCCCAGAGAGTAATTATGTTTCCAAATTATATCATAATTATTCAAATGCAAGTGACCTTGTCGTGTATAAGTCTTAAAAACTGCTCACAGACTAGAAGAAACAGATTTTAGACTGGCTGCAAGCTGAAAGTTGATGGAAGCTGAATGCTGATTATGCTGAAGCATTGCATGTCAAGCAACAATATGTTCTGACTCAGTGAAAACGAGCTCGCTGAAAAGCAAGGTGGGACACATTAAATTTGTGCAGCATATTGAAATTATAGAGTGATTTAAGTGCAAGTTGTCCTTATTACCAGTGTGCAAGCATGGGTCTCCAAGAGTGAAAGAATGCATGTGAAGAACATAGCTAGCAGTTCTTCGTCGTCTAGAACCTTCAGCTTACTTATGAATTCGGCATTGATACAGCTAATGCTATAGGTTGTTTAGAATAGATTTCTCATGAAATAAGTTTCTCTTTTTAGAAATTATATTCTCTTGTTTTGCATACTTGAGAAAGGGGTGTTGTTTACAAAGCAGATAAAATATGTTTCAATTGATCTTGAAATACACATAAAAATACCTTTAAAAATATGTAATGTGCTCTAGTGAGGTTCCACTGGCTCATATTCTCTTACTAGGGTTCACTAAAGCTTCCCATACATGGTCTGGATGAAATAGATATGTAGGAAGACATACTGAGGCAGATGAGGTAAACAAAAGATTTGTCATAACTGTAAAGGTTAAAAATGCAAAATCCATTCTTTCTGCTTATCTCACTTGGCCAATGAAGTTACACTGAATGTCATCTTCACATACTGTCTATTCTCTGGATGTCATGTGTGATTCTGGGTAGTGTATCTGCTCAGACCAAGGCTCAAAATATTTCTGTTTATTATGAAGTGATATCCAGACACCTATGAGCATTCTGTATTTTACTGGAAACCATCAATGGCTGTCAAAGCACATTCTTTCTTGTTCTGTGAAAATGCTTGTCCTAACCTCATCACTACCTTATCTGAATGTTAATACTGCACTAAAACACCACCACCACCACTACACTAAAAAACCCACACGCAATATTCTGTGATTTATTCACTCTCCACAGAGAGGGAAAAAAAGAGTGCAACATAGTAGAGCAGGCTGGCATAGAGCATGTACACTTTTCTTGGGCACATTGTTGTTAATGTTCAAGAAATTAAGGCTTGAGAACCCCATTCTGCATATGAAGTAAAGCGGGGGGATAAAGCTTACTACAGTCTTTAGTTCAGGAAGGTACTCACTACACAATTATATTACCAGACAGAATAAATGTCTGAAAAGATCACCTTTAACCTGCAGGTACAAAGCCTGATAATGCGTGAAGATTAAGGTCACTGAACTGTTCCACCTTTTAGATCTTTAGAATGCAATCCTTTGGGGCTCTGATTCTTGAAGGGCCTAAATCTCCGTCTTTTTCATGCTTTGCAGGGCAAGAGTATAGTGAATGCAGATCCTGTGTTAGTGGATCTGCATTCACTATAAGCTGTGGTAGCGAAAACAAGGCACAAGAGTATTTGAGTTGGTCTGCTCCATGTAAGTCATGTTCAGCAGTCTATCTAGGAACAACAGAAGTATCTCAGCAATAAAAGTAACAAAAGACAAAGTACACTGTTAATAAAACAATATTGTTTCAAGGGCACACTGTATTTTACCAAGTAAGGTAGCTATGCCAGACACTATCTGCATGGTACAGAAAGCAATCAGGGAAAAAATACACACGAAATGAAGTCCTCCCTTGTACCTGACTGCAAATAAGGATGAAATTGCTTGTTATATTAGCCATCATAATTCTGTGAATACATACAAAAATAGCCATACCATCCATAAATATGAAATGCTGCATTATGACAGCCTACACACATACTATTTCACCAGAGAAAAAAAACAAAATTACAAGGAGGTTTGTAAACAACTTAAATCAATCTACCAGAGAGATAATAGGAACTGTCCTTAAATAATTTGTAACTAGACCTAAATGTTTATCCTGGAGTAGGGAAGAAGAAGAAAGACAAACCTGTGAAATAATTTCTGATAATAAAACCAGCAGAACTCGCTCGCATTTTCCCAACCAAACAACCTACTGCACCAAGTAACAGTGAACAACCTGTATGAACCCTATAGAACCTAGTTTGTATTTACAGCATTTCCATATCTGTTGGGTGTGTATACAACACAGAGGCATTTTTAGCCAAACGCTGAAATGTTCATTGAGACACAGGAACACTTCCCACAGAGCATCATGGACGTATAGGGTTGTAACAAACACTTCCCATATAGCCACAATACCACCTACACAGCCAAGCCATAGAGCTATATCTATTCCAGCTACCTACCAGCAACGATAAGCTGGACTTTTGGAAAGAAAGAAAACACGCTGGGGCAGAATGCACAGTGCGGCTGATTGACACAGAATAGACACTGTAATTAGCCAGAATTATTAGTCACTCTCTTTATTGTTGATTTTATCACCATCAATTGCTTTGTGACAACAGATAGATAAGGGCAGCACAGTACTAAGCAGGCAATCTGAAGGGGGAATGGGAACAAGTTAAGAGTGGCAGAAATGGCAAAGGCTAGAAAACCTGGCTGACAGGAAATGAGAAAAAGGCAGAGATAATGTGAGCAGAAGTTTAAAGAAAAACACACAATAAATTTACCTGTCACCCCTAAAATTCCAGACTCTTAAGTGCATTGAATGAAAAAGGTTAAAGTACAAAATGAATTTAATAGGAGAGACAGAGTCTTCCAAAAGAACAAGCTATAAAAAAGACTCCCACAAAATAAATTAGGATGCAATAGAAAAAAATACTGCTCAGGTACAAATTTTTATGCAAATTTTTATGCAACTAGCAAGTGTCTAAGTGAAAAGAACCTACTTATTTGTAAGTTTATGTTAAGAATTTCAGACGTTTATTTTATGGGAATACATAAAAAGAATGGAACACAGAACCTAAAATGCCTAAATCAAGAATACAGCATTTAATAGACATCTCCCTTTACAGAACTGATTACCCTGTTTTCCCCTTATTCAGTTTTTTGGAAAAGTCTAAGGATAAGAAAGGAAAGGATAAGCAAAACTTAGAGTAAAGTTGCATATGTCCTTCACAATATAGGCACACTTAAAAGGTCCTTCACCTTCCAGAAAAATTCCCTATGTCTTAAGTCTTTGATATATACCACAAACTTCAAGGGTCAAACCACAGCAGTTTGAACTTGGACTTGCTGTAATTATTAAGGGAGCAGGCAAAGATGTTGCTACCGATTTCTTCACTCTTTCAAAGGCAGGTAGCTGAATGGTTAGGGCTGAACGTCCTTTTTGAGTAAGTCGCTTTGAACAGAGGAGGTGACACAGATGATCTGAAGAATACTACTAAGGTCACTGAAGAATTTCCCAAAAAGTTTAAGACAAACAGTAGCAAAAGAATTGAGAGACAATGAAAAATTTCACTCTCACCTTCAATTTCGTACACAATTCACATCATATGTTGCTGGTGTGAGCATTGACTTAGGTGGGCTGATGCAGAAATCCATACATAACTGCTTAAAGCTGCTGCCTTTAAGTTATAATGAAAGTTTCCTTTCTTTTTTTTTTTTAAATAACCTATGCTCCAAGAAATAAATGGTTGAAATCCTAATGCTAAAAATAATCAAGTGATACAAAATGAGTCTGTAGAAAAACTCCCAACTCAACCTATGAATCCCATATAATTCTTCTCGTGTTTCTTCCCCTGCATTTTACTTGGAAATATTTTCATCTCCAACTGTATTTGAAGCATCATTCATCCATTTAAAGGCATCCATCAGCAAGTTCTCCTGACTTTTAATCAAAATCTGGAAAGTGCTTAGATTTCACTTGGCTTCAGGTCATTACAATTTAATTCTTAGCTCTCTTACTAGCAATAGAAGTCAAAATAATGATTCTGAACTTTTATTCCCTCTCTCTGCCTCACTAGACGAATATATTTTTTTCTTCCAAAGACCCAAGCAAGGCAAATTAACCCTGGTTAAGGAGTTTCAGGCTATGCTTGCATACAGTGATGGTGGTCTGTTATGAAACAGATTTGATTAGCTTTTCTGCATCCTTCAATCAGATTTTAGAACCAATATAACAAACCATTTCCTTTCATCTTTTTCAGGGCACTTGCATACAGATCGTTGTGTTCTCTAAATGGGCCAATACACTTGTTGCACAAGAATATTTTGTATCTGCCCATTGTTGCATTGTGGTAGATGCACTTTAAGAGCAAGCATAACATCATGATGGCAATCCTGATAATTTCACAAGAGCATTAATAAGGTGTCACTGGTAGGTGGATGAGGCATTTGATTGTCTTTTGTTGTTGCTGAACACAAGGAAAAGCATTGAAAAAAACAGTGACAATAAGTAGCTTTCAAGCTGTGAGAATCCTAAATAAGAAGTGTGTGTGTGACATCATCTGCCAGAAGAAATAAGAAAATATCACCCACACTGCCATAAAGATTATTGAGTGACAAAAAATAAGAAAAAGAAAAAAAAGGCACACATACCCACCTCAAGCCTTGAATGGACTATGCCAGTGGTGTTGCATGCTCATTAGCAGCAGAGATTCAGGAAAGAGCACAAAACCCACTGTGCTGGCACCAATTACTGGCCCTGTTCCAAACATCCACCACCACAGCAGGCAGGATTACTTCATCACCCAAACAAACCGGAACACAGAGAGTAGCATTAAGCTGGAATTCCTTTGTCAGTGTTGCTCACGCAGCCCCGAGACAATATTTCCAACCTCTTGAAAAAAATAAAGAGGTAGAAAGAATGTGCCAGAGCAAGCGCACTTCTGGACAAGGCATTCATGTCTGACTGCTGAAATGCTTTTAAACTCAGCCCCCAAAATGTTTGTAGTCTGATGCTCATTCAGAATCGCTTTCTGATATCACCACGAAGGATGCACAGTCAGGAAAAGAAGAAAACTGCAAATATCAGAAATTGATATTTGATACCTGAAATTGAAGAGCTGTTAGGAACTGATTCTTTCCATTATCTCCTAATTCAAGTAGAACACTATTCTATTTAAGAGAAAAAAAGAAAAGGCTACATAATATATAAGCACACACAGCATGCTTATCTACAGTCCCTATTTGGGCAGGTGGTAATCTTTAGAAAAGCTGAACAGAACCACAGAAAAGAGCAAAACATTAGAAAAGAGCGCAGTGACTGAAAATCTTCTCATCACCACCTGAGAACTTCCAAATCCACACACAGAGACATCAACAGAGAGGATGTGTAAGGGAAAGAGTGAAAAACCTAAAACAAGATCGACTGATTGTCTGTCACAGATAGGAGTGTCATTGATCTGAGCAAATTTTGCCATTCTCCTCTAGCAAAGCAAGTCCTGTGATTTCCTCTGACTTTTTGTTGAATCTAGTTTGTAAATAAGCTAAGTTATTGAATCACATGTTAGCAGACACATGTTTGTAGCCACAGAAGTTCTGATTTCTGAGTGAAGAAAGACGGAAGGTCAATGGAAAACATACTTACTCAGACAGAGCAAGCTATGATTCTAGTAAATTGGCCATTTTCTGAAGCAGTTAGCTAGAAGCTTCCAGAAATCACGGATTGTTCACATCTTTCTCTTTCAAAGCACAGGTCTGGGCATTTATCCTCGTCCTTGACCCTGTGTTACATCACATAGCCAGCTGCATTTCCTCCTTTCGAGATTACAAGTCTACCATTTCACTGCTATTTTTGGTTAAAATTGCTTCATCATCAGACCAATACATTACTGCATTTGTAGACAATATCCTGGGGCAAATCACAGGACCTCTGGAAGAAACTGAAAAAGGTAGGGAAAAAAGCAAGTTTGTTAATCTAGCAAACTAAGCCAAGAAAAAAAGAGAGAGGGAAAAACAATGACCTACCTTCTTTCTTTAAGCAATGGCACTTAGGGCAAAATCCACAAAGGGACTAAGCCAGATGACAGAGAACACAACATCAAGCAACTTGTGTGCAAGTAGGAAAGTTATTTTCAAGCCACTTTGGTAGCCTATCACAATAAATAGGATGAATTAAATACCATGAAGATTAACATTTTTTTTTTTTGGTAAGCCAGACAGTTGTAAAGATAGAGCCAGAAGCAAAAATGCACCCGACAAAACTATCCCATAGAACCTATAGAACATGAGGATTTACAGACCAAAAAAAAAAAAAGGTTCAGATGCAAAGACATGGACTTCGTCCTGTTGTGTTAGAAGAAGTATCTGTAGGCTACTAAGCAAATCAGGAGATATTGTCTATAGGCAACATATTCTAAAATATTATTACCTAAAAAGATAGTCCCATACTGCTTCAATATTAAGTAGGTACATCTATTTGGATAATACTTAAATAAGGCATCCAAGAATACTGACTTCTGGTACACAGCATGCTATGCTTACCCAGTGTTTTGTACAAGACAAAACACACATCCTTCTCCATTAATATATTTATTTACTGGCCAGCTTGTATGATTCACCAGCATAACCTAATCCATACCTTGGCAAAATACTGAGAGCAAAAGGTATGAACACCATCACCAGAAACTGTTTTACATATTTAAGGATCAGGAAAATAGATGGCTCTGGTGGAACAGAAAATGGTACAAAGATATTCAACATCAACTGAGGAACAGTATTCTTGCCTAGAAGGATCAACAGGGACCTCAGAGTAACTCTTGAAAAACCTGGAAATAGACTTTCTGGAAACCTTCTTCTAAACAAAGAAGGGTTTTTCCTCCCAGATCAAAAAGAGAAGATTTCAAGATCCATTCATTTCTAGCTTTATTAAAATAATTGAAAGATTTACAGAAGTGGCTGTAGCAGTCACTTGCCAAGGCTGAAGGACAGGGAGAAGTCTAACATAGCCAATTACAGTAACAACTATCCTAAGCCTTCTTGGAATCTGCGTCATAGATTCATAGAAAACACCACTTTTCTGTGGAATAATTACTTCTAACATGCCCAATTCCATTCCTAACAGGCATATTTTAATGCTTTGACATTTTAATGCCATCTGCTACCAAGTAGCCCAGGCTGTTGAACTGCCAGAACATATTCCAAGCATTGTGTTCCCCCTCCAAGTCATTGACTCTTCTTCTGAATTTAGTGGAATAGCTTCTCCACTGCCCAGTATAATAATTCACTCTTTGGCTAAGTGGGTAGGAGACACTACCAAAAGTGAATTATAGCAATTTTTAGCCTAATTGTACGCTTTGAGGCTACAGTTTCTGTAAAGTCATGAGTAACCAAAGCTTGTTGCTTTTGGAACCACCAACTGCCCTTAAATTATGTCTTCTGGGGCCTTTGTATTTGTAATAGAAATTACAGAATTGTTTCCTCCTCCTCAACCCACAGCGATGGAGAAAAAACTTCAAGTATTGTTTACCTCCAATCAGTAAACAGGCAGAATTTATGTGACTACCATTTGGATTTCCCATCTCTGCTTCCTTCACATCCCCAGGATCTGTACTTCCTCACTATCTGTTTGTAAACCTACTTTTCAAGAGGCAAAGCTTGACTGGCATCTGCCTTTTACGCTGGTCAATGCTTTCCTACTGGGGAAAGTTGTTGGAGGAACATTCTGGTTTAGATGATTTTTCTATTCTTGGGGGAAAACAGGAGTATGGGAATGGAATGAAGTGAGCCTTTTATGGCTTTCTTCCCTAGCCAAACTGCTATCCTCAATGGCTACCCTTTTTAAATGATTTTCCATTTTGGAAATCATATGTTGAGCAAATCATTTCTCAACTTTCTGTTCACGTGTTTGTGTAACAACTAATATTCTCACCAGAGCAAGAAGCACAGAAAAATCTCAATGGTAAGAGTTGAAATGTACTCATGGTCAGTTTTTTTGGGGCACATAAATAAGAAACTTACATAAAACAGCATGTGACACCAATTTTTATGGCAAGGTATAGATTGTAACCATATCTATAGGTGGCACCACTCATGAAAATCCAATCAGGAAAACCTCCTTTCTAAGTACTCTAATATTCAGGTGGATACTCTAATATTCAGGCAGCTACATATCCTTATAGCCAGTAACTCTTTTACCTCTCCTGCAGGAGGAACAGGCATTGGAACAAACAGAAAAATTCCCCACATACCAAAAGCTCCAAATGACTTTGGAAGCAATGACTCCTCTATCATCCATTTTTATAAAGGTGAGATTTGTCAACTTTTAAATATAAAGGTTTGGGATTTTGCTTGGTTTCCTCCCCTTTCAGTTCATTATTTATCATGAATTCTATGACTGACATGGCATAAATAGTCACGTATCATTCCCCAGATGCAATTTTCCCTTACTGTTACTGAAGGGATATACCCCCCTCAGCTTCTATCCATGTTTCTCACTAATAAATCATATTAAAGTAATAGAATTTTACTATTTTCCCGTATTATTTGTCTTGATACAGTATACCTGGATGCTTTTTATCTGGTCTTTACAGCACTTTATTATACTTACTTTATTGTTATGGCCAAATATTACCACAATCTCTGTGTCTTTGAATTTACTGAACCCTACACCTAATTACAAGATAACTTTGAAAAACTATGGATCACTAGTCACAAACATTATCATTTTACCTGCGTAGCACATTGTAGAAAACAAAAATATTGTAGTCCAAATTCAGCAGATGAAGAAGGCTCAGTCTTTACACAAAAGCCTAGGAAGACAAGGATGGATTAAGGGAGATGCTGGAAATGCATGCATGGGGCTCATGACATCCCTTAGTTGTTCTGTGCCCTGATAGACTATTAATACTACTTTATGCACGTTTAACACCGAAGTGATTACTGTCATGCAGACAATGAATACAGAGGTGCAGATCTTGTGCTATTCTAGTGCTTCATCTTGACCCTTAGGTACCTGAGATGAAGGAAAATATCAACTGGTATGTTGTGTCCTAGCATCAGTTGCTCACATCTTGCACAATTCACAGTACATCTAAGATGATGAAGCAGAATGTAGCAGGCAGATAGCTTGGAGGCAGGCAGATTCAAAGATGCCAGTTTTATTTTTCCTTAAAATGTATAGTTTAAAAATCAAGAGTCAAGGACGTTGGTCCCCGAGAATGTATTCACCCGATTTACTTCAGGAATCTTTCTCTAGGCTCCTGGGTGCTCCCTGGAGGAGAGACAGACTCCTCCAATGCCCTGCATGGCTGAAATGCTTCTGGAGGCACCCTTCTCTCTCCGTTGACTAGAAAACTACATAACTAACTGCAGGGGACTCTCCACTGACTACAGCCAGATGCCAGAGGCAACTCCAGTCCCAGGGGAGATGCCGTTATTAGGTGCCTTCGGTCAAATGAGATCCCTGACATTATCTTCACTTTCCAATATTTTAGATAGAAACAACCTTATGTTGCATACAAAGAAGGGCCAAGGGAAACAAGGACAGCCTCCACAAATAGCCAAAGTTTTGTCTTAGGCAACTTGTATGGGAGGAAAAAAATTTTTTTTTTCCTGATTTGACACCTCTAAACAGTGAGGCTTTACATTTCTAATTAAATCAATGAAACACAAATAGTATTTAGGAAAAAGTCAGTAAATACGATTTTCACCTAGGTTTAGGCATTTTAGCAAGGCTAGGCCTGTGCACTATGCTAAAGACATGCAGGTAAATGTGCAGAAATAAGAAGATAAGAAATATTTTTTATGTTCCTAATTATATGTGGTAAACACTGATTCTGTAAAGCCCAATCCCACTTCCTGTTTCCAGTTATGTCAGCTGCAGAAATAAAAGATGCACTTATACAAGGATGAAAATCCACAAAAGGACCATTAATCACAATATTTAAGACAACTGCATTGCTAGTACTATATATGAGCAAAACAGTAAAACTGTATCACTATCCTCCATTTATTCTCTCCACTATCCTCCATTTATTCTCTCTTAACATTCCCCTATTATGCATTTCGTGCTTTATTTTCCAGGTTGCATTAGACTGACAAGCATTATCTGTTCCTACCATGGCTGCACAGCTGTGTCAGTGCTCCCCTCCTTGCAGACTGCCAGTAGTAGTAACTTCTCTGGCCTGAGACTTCTCACAGTCAGCAGAATTGTACAAAAATGTGTAGTTCCAAGTAGCCAGGTGCTCACATACAAATATTTCATTGATACCTTTTTGTTTAGCAACAACTCAAATAAAGTACAGATGGAATGAAATGAAACTCAAGAATTAAAATCACAAACTGTTTTGTTATATAGAACGGAACGCAAAGAAACCAGCTCTCTTTAAATCTTCCTTTCATTCCTTTGTATACAAAAAATGCTGATTGATTAGACAGCTTGCCAAAAGTCACACTGCTCTTCAAAATTATAATAGATAAGCCAGCAAAACAGAGGAAGCCATTTTCATAATCCAATGTACATCTCAGTGCAGTCATTCATTAACACAATTTCCTAACAGCTCACATTAAATTGTTCATGCAGACAAAGAAGCTCAAACTCACACTCCTGTGATGATGATCATAAATTAAAAACAAATCAAAACATATATATTAAAAAAAAGAGATGTCCAACAAAAAATACCAGCTTAAAACACTTCTATAATGTACTTCAGGACTATGAAAATAAATCTCCA
Source organism: Nothocercus julius (assembly GCA_013398735.1). NCBI lineage: Eukaryota > Metazoa > Chordata > Aves > Tinamiformes > Tinamidae > Nothocercus > Nothocercus julius. The sequence goes on from VZSV01000012.1 coordinate 4,420,598, forward strand.
CATATTTTACAATATATTTTGTTTAAAAGATAATGATTATTTCCATTTTACCAAAATCATGCTACTGCCTGTCTCTTTGTAGTAGTCCAAGTTCCAGAAGCAGACTCTTAATTCTGGAGCAGACTCCAAATATTTTACAGACTCCAGAGTTTATAATAATTTCACTGTTAGTCCTTTGGATGATCTATGATCTGACCTGTGGGATTTTTTGTTTGCTACTTTATTTTTAATTTATTTTTTACTTTATTTTAATGACCTTTACAACAAAAGTGGGACCTGTAACAAACATCTCTGGGCAAACTTTTGGATTAGCTCATCTTAGGTCAGGATCTGGACTTAAGGTCACATATTTCTTGGGAGAAACACCAAATCTTTTTTATTTTTATAAGTCATATCAAGTCTGTTTATCTCAGCACATAAGCATGAGGATCACTTTGAAACAAAGTGCCTGCATTTTCAAAGCTTGAAACTGCGTGATATGGGGATACAAACAATGAAACACAAGATGCTGACCCAACACCATGATATCAGTAGTGTAACATTTTTGTTTTATAAGGCACAAAAATCATTTTACTCCATTTTACCACATTTCACTTGGGCAGTGAAAAGTGCCCAAAATATTTATTTGTATATGCACAGCTTATTCACATGTTACTTTTCTTTAAAAAAGGTTTTCTTCTATGCTAGCATAAACTGTCAAGCTGGCAATTATCTGGATTGCGGATACTTTGTTCAAGGTCTGCGGAAGGTCTACACTTCTTCAATGAAATGAAAATTACAGTCAAGATCAGAGTCTTGAAGGCAGCGTGCATCTTAATCAGCATAAAGATATGTTGAATTTGTGATTAAATGATTTGACGGTCTGATCCTGAAAAGGATTTGTGCAGCTACAACTCTAGAGAAGATGTGTAGCTCCAAGACATTTGCTTCCACAGCTGAAACATCTTAATGAAAATCGTCATTATTTTTCTAGTTTACTCCCAACCTCTTCAGAGACACCATCAGGTGAAGCTTAGCAATTCTGCCCGCATATTGCTTTCTGAGTCTTTGTTGTAAGCCATGCTTAAAGTGAGATAAATATGAAAAAAATAATTTCAGGCTTTCTCCATTGATTTTGTCTGTGCCCTTGACACCACTTCATAAGAGCCTTTTCACTACTGCCTTTTTGAATTGGACCAAGTTTACTCTTTGGGTTAGGTCAACAGATGAGGGAAAGAAATTTAAAACAGTAAAGTGAAGCACAAAAATAATTTAATAAGGAACTAGTAGCATGTATGCTACTTGAAGCTAACTTTCTGAAACTAACTTTTGAGCAATACGCCTACTGCTATTATTGAAAATAAAACTCCTTTTTCTAAGCATTGTGAAAAAGTAACAAGGGTTAATGCTTTTGTAATACAGATTCTTGTCTCATAATGCTGAAATATCTTCTAGCTTAGCAACATAAAGCAAGTGAGACCACATCTACTTTGAGCAATGCTGTGCATCACAGCAGCACACCTGAAAAGCAACTGCAGTTTTGTTGGTGCATGCCTCAAATCCTCCAAAACACAAAATTCACAAATTGTGCCCAGAAATTCTATTACAGTGAGCTCAGTCTCAACTTTTCATTTGGTTACCTCTATGCTAAAATTTTCACTATTAATTATTGATGATCAAAACCCAGAAGAACGAACTTGATATCGCATCTGTAGGAAAGTACAAACAACAGAAGTTGCTGCTTGCAGCAGTAACTGCTGCCTAGTGCATCAAACACTTTGTACCCATTAAGGTCATTCTTCACAAAAATGCCATGCTCGTCACTTCTAAAAATCATCACTTACTTAAATCCTACCTAGTAAAACAAGTCCTGTGGGCAACTTGCAACCTCCATTAGACAGAATGTCTTATACTGTACTCTACCATAAACCAAAAGCTGAGGCAAAACCATAAACAAGAAGCGGCAAAATTCATCATTATAACTTTTGCTCCTTAACCAGTGCTCTCAAATCATGCAAAGCTCTGATCAGGCCATTCACAACATCAACAAATCTTCAGTTCAGGAATGAGAATTTTTTGCAAAGATGGGTATCTCAAAGAACTTGAACTTTTCTCTGCCATAAGAGCAGGGAACACATTTCCAATAAAAATGATGGAAATCTGGCATTCATTCTTGAAGCCAGATGGAGTACAACAGAACCAATACCGTAGTAAACAGCAAATGGAAGCCTAGACATGATAAAACACTCAAGTAAAAGACAACCCAGTGCATTTAATCAGTGAAACTAAGTTAATCCAGGAAATAAAAAAGATTTCAGTAAGATAAAACCAAATGTTATCTGACAAATTAAAAACCACTGACCCTCCTTGCTAAACTTAAGATTAACTACTTTCATAGAATCATAGAACCATAGAATGCTTAAGGTTGGAAGGGACCTCTAGAGATCATCTAGTCCAACCCCCCTGCACACGCAGGGTCACCTACAGCATGTGGCTCAGGACTGCGGCCAAGCGAGATGCCAATATGCAGAGAATCATTTTGAAACAGTAATCTAGAATTAAAATATGAATCTGAAGAATATCATATTTTAAGGTACTCAGACATTTCCTAAAACTGTTTTTGATTACATAAAATCTGTATTTTGCATTTGTAATTTTTATTTTGTATTTTTGGAATTATGGAAGTAAATAACACCAGTTGCTCTCCTTAAGGCATTTCTAGTGCCAAAGACTTATAATCTCTAAACATAAAACCATTTCCTTTCATATTCCTTTTTCCAATTCCATAGATTCAGGGCTGATCAGCCTAAATTGGCCTATATATTTAGTTTTTGGCAATAGATAATATGGCTGAAAAAGTAAGCAACACTCTCCTAGTTTTTCAGAAGTGTTTGCAAGTGCAAGGAGAGTGCGTCTCCACTTCTGAAAGTCAGAGAAGAACAAATCTGTGCAGGTAGCCCCCTTCTTAGAATGTATTTCAGTACTTTACAGTAGTAATTCCAATCTAAGACTAAATCAGTAGTGCCCAAAAGCTAGTGCACGCTGCAGAATGTGAAAGTGTTCTTTCCAGTTTAAGCCCCTTCCAAGACACCATAATTTTCTCTATACGATACTTCGATGTTAGACAAATTAGCACTCTATTATGAAATATTAATTAACAACTTTCTCAAATGATAACCTGTTTTCCTTACTCAGCTCTTCATAATGGAATAAAAAAAATATTCCAAATTCAAGGATCCCATTTTCAGAAAAACAGGAATTATTTTGTCAGTCATAACCTGTTACAAGTGTTACCTACAGTTATTTGGTACCACTTAGTTTATACAGAGTATCCACATTTTGGCCTATTGGTTGTGTGCGAATAACCCAAACCTTGAAATACATTTTTAAGGATTGTTTTGTTGTTCCAGTTCAAATCATAATTAGGGGGAAAAAATCATAAATATCAACAAAAAACCTTTCTACATATAGAGAGATATAAAGTTGAAGTAGCAATGGAGGCCTGTTTTATCATCATCTCCAGTTTGCTGTTTACATATTTTCAAAAGAACAAGCCACTGTAAATGAGAAGAAACATTTATTAAAAGCTACATTACTGAAAGATTCCACTATATGCCATGGCTGTTTTAACAGCTGAATGTCAAATGAAGCTCTGAAAGAAGTATTAACATCTACCAGCTGCTATCAAGTACTATCAAGTACTAAAAGTACTATCAAGTACTTTTTATAGGGCAAATACATTGTATTGAACAGGCAGAGTTCCTTCCAGAAGGCATTGTTTAAAGATCATTTACTAAAATTTCATCTGTGGTTTACTTCCAGTAGAAGATAATGCCTTGCCTTGAGATCAGTGGTAGAATTTAAGATGTCTCATCACTATCAGTAAAAGTTCACACTTAGCCATCAACTAAAACTAACTGTCCAAAATCTGTTCTCAATCTCTACCCATTTAAACAGCTGCAATTGCAATCATTTACTTCTAGTACACAAGTAGCTCCTCTTATCTCAAGGTTATCTTCCTAAAGGAAAGACTTGCCCTACATAAAGAGCACTTTCCAGCAAAAGTCTCAAATAAAGCTGGTCATTTCTATTTTCATTTCCTGGAAAGCTTTATTCTAGCTGGATTTCTTATTATTTGTGAGAGGAATTACTAGCACCTCTGTGATATGCATAGTACTTAAAAAAACTCCAGATCCACATCTAAAAGCCCACAACTCCCATACAAAATCCCCATTGCTGGCAAGACTGAAGAACAGATCCTTGATATGTGGTTATAGCTTTCATTCAAATCAGAACAGAAATAGAGTTTTCAACCCTCTTTGCAGAGTCATCAGGTATCAGTGAAGCACAAAAACCCCAAGGCAGTTCTAGACTAGCCAACTCAAACTGAGCAGTCCAGCAGTACTGAGTTCCATATAAGATGGTAAGAAGCAGAGTACAGTCTAAGTAACAGAAAAATATATCTGTCTCATTTTCTATATAACAGGCAACCACACACTTTTGCTACCATATCACTAGCCAAAAATATCCTGGGAGCTGTTGGGCACCTGCCTTTCACTGTCGCTGTGTGTTTACAAAAGTTTCTATCACTGAACAAGTTTTTTGTTGTCAAATGCTTTTTGAAAATTTTAAATAAAGAGATCTACAATGTGTGATTTCTTTTAGACAAGCCTCTAGAGGTGAGATAATCTCTCCCCCATGGCAGCATCAACTCTACTTAGGTTGGTCAAACACTGCTGCAGGTTCTGCTCTAACATTATCTTCTTAACATCATTGCTCAAAAAAAAAAAAAAACAAAAACAAACAAACAAACAAAAAAACCCCACTAAGGTCAGTATTTAAATTTAGACATATATAACCTACTAGTGAGGCGTAGTAGTTTTAATATTTTCAGAGCAATAGTATAACGCAGATTTGAAAAACAATTCATTGTACCAATGCACTGGATATATTTTAAAATAATCTCTGAACTATCAGAGTTAACTCCAAAAAGCACAAGCACATGGCAACACCATTATCCTTATAGCCAGCTGAGATAATACTCATTACATAACAGCAAAATAAATCTATGAAAATTAAAAAAAAAAAGTTGAGGAATACTTTACACATTATTTACACATGCTGCTTCAATTTACATGAGTCAAGGCACAATTCTGCTATATTTCAGGCTTGTTAAATTTGGAGTAAAATCATGGAACTAGGGTGAACAAACTTCATTTTGCTATGCACACAAAACGGAACATCAGATAATTTATGAAAAGCTGAGACACTCTTCAAATGTTCAGTTGATGTCTACTTTTAAAAAAGCTTACTTGATTTTTGAGTCATGTTGCAGGGAAAACACTAAAACTTTCTAAGGAGAAAGTGAACAAGAACTGTGTGACAGCAGATAAAAAGTATTATCCTTTAGCTTCTATGACCTTCGCTCATTCCTCAGCACTGCATGGACACACCACAATTACATTTTGGGATATGCGAGCAAGCCTACAGATTTTTTTTTTTTTAAACTATCCTATTTCTGACAGCAAGATTAATAGAACTGTCCAGTTTGTGACCTCTCATTCCTTCAAAAATAAGTTCTACCCAATTATTGTTGGTCTGTGAATTTCAAGAGGGAGATCTGCGCAGAACTTTGATTCACTTGGCTTGATTTCCACAGGAGCTAGGGAGGAGTGTGGCCCTTTGAAGTGCAAAAAGTAAATGACATACTTGCAAAGAAGGCAATGGACATAATTTATATACATTTAATTGATTTTGTTCTTATCTGCTTAAAAGGGCACTTTTTAATTGCAGTTTCCTATTTACATTCATAATCTGCCCAAATTAAATGTAATTAAGAGCACATACAGACTGCAAAGAAAGAGCAATATTTTTTTTTCAGCCTAATTTTTTATCTGTGATAGAAGGACTTCAAACACAATATTTACTTCTTGTCCTGTTTTATCATCTGTTCTTGGTATTATGTAAAGAGCTTATAATAAATATCAACATTTAGCTCTCATATAGCATTTTTAATCCATAGATCTCAAAGCATTTTACAAAGGATAATCAGTATCCTGCTTCAGACCCCAAAACAAAAAGCATGGAGAGCTGCAGGGTGAAATTCTGATCTTGCTGGACTGCAAGGAACCTAGAATTTCACTTGACACTGTAGCACCACAGATCAGTTAAAACTCTTGTGCTCAGCACCTGCATCCTCAGACTGCCAGGTCCCACAGCACCCATTTCACCATACAGGTAGCCTGGGATCTGCATTCAGCCATTCCACATACCATATAGGAATCAGTACAGAGAAATTATGGTTTTCAATATAGTAGTTTATTGAGCATTAAAATGCCTCCTGTCCCACACAGGTGGCACTTGTAGACAGTTTATTCTACCTTCTTTTAGGCATATTGCTTACAGCTCTAAAAATACCAGTTCCATTCAGTGCTGCAGATAACTGCAGTGAAGTCCTTTACCCAGGGCTTGCTGCTAAAATCAATACTACTGCAGACAGACAGACACACATCGAAATATTTGTACCTTCATATGGAATCCCTCAAATCACCAGAACGGTGGGTAACCAGCCCCGTGTTATCAAGCCTCCTGCCTCTGCTTTTTCTTTCTGCCCTTTAGATTTGTTTCTAATGCTACTCTCTGCATCTTTCCCTAATATAGATCTTAAGCTACAGACTTTCTCAACTCTACAAATTCACTTGAAAAATTCAGAGACCCTAGTACTAATACCTCACACTAGACATACACGTATGCATAAGAGCTTACAGGATCAGGGCCAAAGATGGAAAGGCAAGTTACCATCTACCATACAGGTTACTGGAGCATTGATGTTAGGGAAAAATGTTGCATGCTACTGCAGTACCAAAAATAAGCAGTAATAGTATCTATTTTGGATTCACATAATGTCTGAATAGCGTACTACCCCAATACGATGCTCAGAGCATTTTGTAACTTAAATTCAGATTAGAGGGGTTGGTGTTCAGTCATTCTGTATCAAACAGTCTCAATAATGCATCCCTGCAAGACTGCAGACAGCACTCAATCATTAAATTTTATAGAATCACCTGATTAGGGGACCATATAACTATGGAACCAGGCGAGGTAGAGCCAGCTGACCTCACACACAAGTATTTGAAGAGCCATGGTGCCCAGGAAAGGATTCAGAATCCCTAAAGAATTCTCCAAGTTGTAAGGTAGCCAAGGAAGGGAAATATATGCCCAGTGAGGTGAAGGGAATCATTCTGTATTTCACTGATTTAATCCACACACGTTATTTTCAGCAGCTGCTCCTGAAACCTCTCACCATATACAAACTACCTACTGTCTGAACAGAGTACTGTTTAAACATGAAAAATTTCACTTGCTCCCAAGTATGAGTGCAGGAAGAAACTGCAGCTCTTCAGATATTATGAGACAGTTCTTCAGCCTGCAGTTAGGTAGAATATATTAGAGCAGCTTCTAGGTTGCTCTAGCTTATGACAGATCAGGTGAAAATTGACTCCATGCTGAGGAATTGCAATTCATCTGTATGCACTTCCTGAGACCCACCGCAGCCCGGGAACCAGCCCGACACACTAACCCCCGGCACGAGCGGCTACAGAAAGTCAGGGCAAGGCCACCCTCTCGTGGCAGCAATGTCGCTTAGCAGGCGAACCAGCCTCCAGGGCTTCTGCAGAAAATCGAGGCAGCCCGGCTGCCGCTCCAAGGCTTGACACTCCCACACTCAAACAAAACTCAAAGTGCTCAAACTCAAAGAAATGGGATGCTATTTGGAAATCAAACCAGACAAGTCAGTATTATCAGTAATTTCTAATTGACTAATTAATAAACAGTCAGATAAAGCCATGGCAATTTAAAGATTTTTTTTCTCCTGCATATATGACCGGGAAAAGAGGTCAGGAGGTTTATAACATTCCTTTTAAAGAGGGTGGATGAAAGGTAAACTCAGAGCAGCAGCTGTTAAGATTAAAGGTTTAGCTGGAATCATGTGCCAGCTGAGGTTTAATTTCTGGCAGTTACACTGCATTGAACTAATTTACCAGATGCTGTGAGTAAAAAAGAATGTTCTTTTCATCTCCCCCCCCCCCCCCCCCCTTTTTTTATTTTTAATACTCTGGTCTATGTTTTAACACTGCCAATATACTGTCATGGAAAAATGGCACACGTCACACCTAAAATCTACCTTTTTATGAAAAGAAAACATACTATATTTCAGCTCTGAAACTGAAAAGGTGTTTTATACCAATACCCTCCTACAACTACAAAGTTGTAACTGTGTCTCTTTGCATGTTACAGCTCAAATATGTGTCACAACACGAGGAAGAAAAAATGTATTAAATATGAAAAATTGAAGTAAACAAAAATCAGAATTGAGCAGAAATTTGTTAGTAAGTTTAGAGTCTAGTTAAAAAGCCTTCTTGCATATGCTTGGCTTTAACTGCAGGTGTCTGATGTGACTTGAAGGAATTTTTTGTATATAAATAACCTTTTGCATATATTTAGTTTTGTGACTCTGAAATGCAGGTAGCTTTAGTTATAAAGGATGCAGATTCAAAGGATTCATGCTCAGAATGAAAACACACGTAAATCCTAGGCAAATTCTGAAGTTTATAATCAAAGGCACGAACCCAAAATGTACCTGTGACATAATTCCATGAACTTCACCAGGAGTAAATGCAGAATCTCAGGTGGTTCAAGACTACTGGGCACATACTTTCTTCTATTACATTGAAATAGACCTTTTAACCTATTTCTTTCAAATACTTGCTAAAATTACTAAAATGTGTCCTGAACTGAATCTCAAAATATTTCATGTTACATCAACTCCATATTTCCTGCTTGTAGATAGCAACTCAAACACCCCACAACAAAAATAACAAACTGTTTTAATTCACAGTTGCAACACAAACATGATGAGATCTGTACCGTGTTAATCCTGACTTCCCCACTCCAACAGTTTAAGTTAAATGTCACATTTACATAACATTTACATAAAGATCCAGTTTTGTTTATACAAAACAAGCCTTCTTTTTGCAACATACTTGATACTAATTCATTATGTAACAACAGATTGTTTTCTCTATTAAAAACAGAGCAATTTAAATTCTGAGGTGGCACTGGAGAGATTGAAGTTGCTCTGAGAGAATTTGGCATTATTCTTCGTTATTGCCTGAGACTTAATTTTTAACAACCTCGGTTTTTGAATGTACTTATGTCTGTTATACACAGCAAAAGAGCATTGAATGAGCCTCCCACTACAGTCCACAGGAGTTTAGGTGAAGACTCTTAACAGCAGTAAGACTTGGGCTTTTCGAAGTTTCCAAGCGATTTTTTTTATGCCACTTGTGTTATCTGTGATTTCAACAGAAACTGAATTAGATGAGTGCTGACCACTTCCAAAATTGCCAAAGTTGGCCTACATTGCAAAACTTGTCCACCATTTACAAAAAGAGCTCTAAACTCTGCAGCATGGCTGGATGCAACTACAATATTTACAAGAGCTACAGCTCCTCCATTCAGTGGTCTTGATGGGTAAAATATAGAAAAGAACAGAAACCCTAATGTCCCATATTGAAAGGCAATTTAAACAAGAAAGTATTCCTAAACGCATGTTGACTACTCCTTCATAATAATATATGCACTTTAATTTTAATACTACATGAAAACTATATACAAAGTCATTCAATCACATAATGGAATTACTACAGTTGCTTCCACTAGGCACAAGACCATATTGTTCATGTCTGAATGTGCTAACAAACCTAGCCTGTTTAGTCAAAGAATTTTAAATAAAGCTCTCTCCAGTGCTGTCTGCAGGGCTCCGAAACCTCTATTTGCATCAAGATTTACAAAAGGCTGCAAGAATCACTTTTTGTTCTTCTTAGCTCCCTGGCTATAGACCAGAGTGGCTATATATAAAGTAATATTTTCCATGTCACCATTGTTAACTGTGGGGCTTCTTTATCCAGAGGATGTTTTTGCAAATTAAATTGAAAATATGTACTACTCCCTTCTTCACTAGAAGCCTGCTTCACAGAGGCACACTCTTGACTGAAAATACTTTCTTTGCTATTTTCATCAGCTTTTTCTGCACTTCTCCAGAACAATGCAGTGATTCAGCTGGGCCAAGACTGGTGAATGGCTGCTAGCGTTTCATGCCCTACTAGCCCTTTCTTGGTTTAAAGGCTTGGAACGAGAGGCAGCAAGAACACAGAAGAGGGAATGAGAGAGTAGAAGTGAGATGTCTGAGCAGTTTCATATATCCTACACACACAAACATACTATAAGGCCCAAAAGTCACTGGCAACAGGAAACCTACCTGCATGTGACAAACATAAGACACTAGATCCTTCTCGAGGAAGTATAACAGTAGATATAACCGGAATAAGGCAATGTGCTACCTATGTGCTTGGCAATTTATGCAGTGTTACATCAAGCAGAACCCTGTATATTAGGTTTGTGCTGCTTTGGCGGCCAGGGTTATTAGACTGACTTTTTTCTTCAAACAGACACAATGCTGCTTAATCAGCACGGAATGTTTGTGCCAGTGCTGGTATGAGTAGGAAGAACAATCCTGGGACATAAAGTTGTCATCAGTACACGGTGGGCAATACAAAAGAAGTACTGGCTTATTCAGTGGGTCTCATATAGACACATTGGCTACAGACACCATATCGAACACATGTGTTGCAACCAGTCATCCTGGACTCCTAGACAAGGTGGTACTAAGAGATTGTGCAAAATTACTTTGAAATATCCTCATTTAGAACAGATTGGCCAAACCCAGACAACACAGAAATTGCCCCAATGCACAGGGTTGTGACCCTCGGAGTAGTATCCTGTTTTTGTTTTTCTCAGCTCAAAGAGTGAAGTGAGGGCAAGGCTGTGGCAGGTATTTATGGCATAAGATTGAGGCTATGTGATAATAGCATGGCCTGAAAAGACAGAACTTAAGTCCTGAGAGGCAATACCAGTGGACCGTGTAGGGCACAGGAAGACAGAATTTGTGTAACCTTGACCATATCACATATTAGAAAGGGTCAGTGGAGTGAATAATCCCCAGAACCACACTCAGATTTTGTTCCGGAGGAAACTAGCACATTCTAGGAAGCAATTTGGAAGGATAGTCTCATTTACACAGAAGATAATTGGGTGACCGGGAAACAGAATGACCTGAGAAGTGAAGTTTTTTCAACAGAGCAGACATACCACAAGATAAGAAAAAGGATGTATCCCTGTGTGTTTGCACCTAGTAGACTTCAAAGACAGAAGCAATTATCTAAATACTTCGATCGTTCCATCGCTGCAAGAAAGGCTGAGCTTTCAATGTTGCACTGCCTAGGCCAGCTAGAATGCCTGCAATATTTTATAAGCAGCCATGCTCAGAACAGCAGAAAGGCTGTGTAGCATTAGCTGCTACCTGCTCTTACAGAAGGTCAACTCTGAGGCTGTTTTTATACTGTACCCCACAAGGAAATCTAGTCTGCACTGGAGCACAGAATCTCTATAGACCTTGCTTAGGAATGTAGTTAGGGGATGTAATATAAAGTGGAAGAGACTGCTTGCATCAGATCTTGATTTTCCAATACCTGGGCACCCTAGCGAGAAGTGAAGTTAAGCGTTGGATTTTTTGTTCACAGATGTGGAAAACTGATAGCGAGAACTGTGGTTTTTTTGTTTGCTTGTTTTTCCTGTTCTCGCTAAGCAGCAGGAGCATGGAACACTTAAGCTTGGAATAGTCGGAATATTGTTGAGGGCTTCAGTGAGAGGCTACACTTGCCATGGGGGTTCTAGTTACATAGTGACTTCTCAGCATCTAAGTAAAGAATTTCAATGTCCTTTGGAAGGAAAAGTCTAAATTGTAAAGAGAGTTTAACCTCGCAAGAACTCATCTCAGCAGCACCTTTCTGAACAAATAGAAAAAAAATTATCTTTTCTAATTTACTGCAGAAAGCACTTACCAGCCCAGCAGAGCATTCATTATTGTTATGTTAGTCTTCTAGATAGCACAGAAATATGCAGGGTCATGGTATTTCACAGAGAATGAGCACAGGAGTTGAATTAGCTGATGAACAGACTTTTCCCTTTTATCTTCTGTTTTGTTTGTTTGTTTGTTTGTTTTTTGGTTTTTGGTGTTTTTTCAGCAGAGAGCCAAGTTGAGAAACAAAATGCCTCTTTCTCCACAAGACCATTCTGCCCTTACGTACAGGTGTCCTGGTTCTAAAAGAAATCAATAGGAGTGGCAATAGATTTACTGCATTTTGATCTTAGAAGACACTATGCCTTGCTTCATTTGAAGGAAAAAAAAAAAAAAAAAAAAAAACTAGAAAAATGGGATGTTTTTAAACTCTCATCTGGAGAATTTCTTCTTCGGGAAGAAAAGTTAAACAGCATGAATCTCTAAATAACCTAAAATTATGAGGCATGGGATGAACACTGAGTCTTGGAATGATGTTAAGCATTCATGGTCCTACAACTCTTTGCAAAGCCACATCTGTACTGGAATAAATACAACTAACGCTTTTTCAAGGAGCTCAAAGGGTGGAGATTTTCAAAAAGATCATGCCTCCAGGACTGTCATTCTTCTCCCCTTTCCTGGTCAGCATTGCCTTAAAGGAGGCATTACTTCACTTTAAGAGAATAAATATTCTAATATTCTCATCTGCTGAGAACAGGGCAATGGATGAAATACTTGGATACAATGACTTCACTGAGCAAACCACACAAAGGTGGTTTCAGACCCTCAGAAAATTTTTCTCTAGTGACAAAAAAGTTATTATCTATTTGTATAGTACCGACTTGATTTGTATAGCTTAATGCTTTTGCTGATCCTAAAAGGAGAAATAACAGTTACATTCTTCTATACCGCAATACGAAAAGAGTGGACAAATGGTGACCTTCCAAGTATGGTAGTATGTGTTTAATGGGTAGTATGAGAATATAGTTTTTAATCATTAAATCACTGTTTTTCTCCCATGAATTTCCAGAGTTCCTGTTTGATCAGAGAGTACAATGCAGCTAAATATTCAAGGCCCAGACTTCGAGACAGTTATACTCAATAGCTCTTGAATTTCACAAATAGGAGTTCCTTGTTGTTCACACATTTCAGCATGCAAGTAATGTGATTAGGAATCTAGTTGTATAAACCAGGTCAGTCCAAAGCTGTGAACAATACCCATTTAACTTTCTTTTTAATATAATATGTACTCTTCCATAACATCAAATGCAAAAAGATGGGACTTCTAAAGATTTCCGAGCTTATTAAATCCATACTAGCAGCATAGTTCAAGCCACAGCGAGACAGACCCACAGGAATGAATATAAATTTTTTGCTAGGAGTACAGAAGAATCTGTGTAGCACTAATCTTGTGTCACAGTGTGTGTCATGCTTCACTTCAGCAAGCCATCTATTGTGTATGCTGTGTGAAGCTCTGTTCCTCTCCACCAGCATTTTATAAGTGATTTAGCACAGTACGCCCTTTAAGTTGAGGCTACTTTTTTTGCCTTTGTTGGCCCCAGGTTGCTCCCTGCTCCACAGTGGGTTGGGATACTTGCATTGCTTTAGGTGTGTCTCTGCAAACTGAAAAACCCTGCTGTAACTTCCCCCCCACCAAAGCTCAATGACAAGTCCGAACAGCAAAGGGGCTCTGTTTTAACAGGTTCAATAAGAAAACACACCTAAGATATGCAAGTACTCAGAGACAAAGACTAAATGGATAAAACCAAGATAGAATTTTCTAAGGCTTATATGACAGATAAATCGCAGAGATGCAAGCCCAGTCTTATGCATCTAGAGTAGTGGTTTTTTTGTTTGTTTTTTCCCCAGATAAGGAAAATCAAGCAAAACTCATACTGACATGGCAGGAGGAAAAAACAAACAAACAAACATATGCTCCTTATCAGAACAGTTACAAATAAAGTATCCAGCAGTTCTTCAAGTTACTGATAGGAGTAGGTGACAGACTAAAAATGAAGTATTACTAAAAGTCTAAGATTTGAACATACTGTTACACAGGAACCACAGTGGGCTCTGAAATGATGGCATATTAGTCAAAAAAGAGACCATTCAACTCCGGATATAAAATAGTGCAGTATATAACCATATACAGTTATATTCTTCATATGAAGTAACGACTACACATTCTTCTGTGATGGTGCATAACCAGTGGGATCAAGTTTGGTACATCAACAGTTACTATGATTTTATTCTTGGTTAACAAGTTATTCTTATTTCCAGGAGATTTTGTTATGCACAAAATTCCCTTTACAGCAGTAGCATATTTTAACAAGTTCTTGTATAAAGAATAAAAATCTTTTATCTGGTAGTCTAAATATAGATGTGACTAATTTTGTCTAACTGATACTGTAATTTAAATATGTTCATTAGACTCAAAACTATATTCCAAAATGGCATATCTGCTAATAATACTGACACACAATGGCTTCAGTGAAGGGAGTTGTCTGCTAAATACTGTCACATTAAATGCAAAGAAAATGTAAAACAACCGCAAGATGGCCAGCTCTTCTGCTCAAAGGTGTCAGGTTGTTTGTGCAAACTTTAACTCAGATCCATTCTCCCTGTAATAGAGAATTTATGTGATCTCAGAATATTTTTGTGTTTCACGTAAACTAAAAATGCATGGTGTTCAGTGAGCAACTACCCAGTATTTCTTCCCCTCCAGGTATGCTCCTGACATAATACAAAAAACATATTTCCTCAAAACCAGCCCAAACTCTTCTGCTGAAGTTTCCTGTGTCAGGTTTTCCCTAAATGATTCCTGAAGATGTTCCTTAGGAATTTATCATGGGGCAACCATCCAGCTCAGCTGAAGCTTCTCAAAGTAATACGTAAATTGAAAAGCAAAGGGGATTTTGCAGTAGAAAGTATTAAGCACTGTTCAGTACACATGAAATTACCACCTCTACTAGCACCTCCAATGTTCTATAATACTGATTGCAATTTAAAATAATCATTAGCTTACCTGACCAGAAAACGATGTAGTCCAACATCAAAACATCTGTAAGAAAAAATGAATCAAATTCAATTACTGAAAAGTTCTGTCATGTAGGATATTATACAAAGACACTATTTCAAAATAACCAATAATATACAGTAATTTTGAAATTACTAGCAGCCATAAAATAGAAGAAAAGCAATGTGCAACTTCCCTTATACAATGACATAAATGAAATTTAAGATGATATCATACAGAAGAATTTAGATTCACTTAAAGGAAACCTCTTCCAGGTTCCTTCCATGTTCAGATTTCCGTATCTGAATGAAACATAAATAAAGCTAAATTCAATAAAGCTATAACATTCAGATTAATATAACTCACTAAAAGGATAGATAGAAGCTTATACATTTTGTTAATGAAAGAATTATTTTAGTTACCTCCATGAACAGCGGGTCTGCATGTTTCCTGTCTTATACATGCAGACAGAAGCATTATGCCAAGCTACTCTCTCTTTCCCCGCTCCATACTTCACTAAAATACAAAGGATTCCCTTTAATCCTTTACAGGATGCAATCAGATACACAGAACATATTAAAAAGTGGATTTCACAAAAGTTTCCCTCTCAGATTCAGTAAGAGAAATGACTTAAGCAAGAAAGATTACTTGTTGCTCTGTGCCAGCTCTATCTGGGACTTAAAAACCATTTCCACTGCAGCTAATGCACAGTTTGACAACAGACTGTGCAGCATTGAGACAAGAGAGTGGCATCAGTCTGACTCTGCCCTACTTGTACAATGAAGGATCTGGGCGCGTAGTTCATCACTTAGGGCTTCAAGGAAGGGCTTCTATAAGCCCTTCCGGTCACTCATTACCTCTTAAAAGTAGTGTAGTTGTTGCAGTGTTTTAACCATCGTTCTCAAACCCTTCCTGCGTGGCTACATCTCATTTCAGAAACCACTTAACCTCAGAGGTACCTGTTCTGCTTCCTGGAGAACAACATTTGCAAAAACAGTTCTTCTGTTATCAGCCTTTGTAAGTAACTCTCATTTTGGCAGCAAGTCGCTGAGCCTTTGTGCAGCAGGACAGTTGACAGTGAAGACCGCAGAGCTGTGGAACGATAGCTGCTCTCATGAGCAGTGCTCTTAAGCTGCTTCACTGTCCCTCTTCCTGAGGGGAAGCCTTACATGAGCGACACGCAGAAGTCCATATAAACGAGACATGATTTCCTCACTAGATACCCCAGCACTTAGCAGTTCTCAGCTACTTTCCCTGCCTTTCCTTTATCTGCTACTCTTTCTTCCGATGTTGCCTGTGGCAACCTCCCTAATTGACAATCCCCAAATCACAGAACAGTTCAGGTTGGAAAGTACCTCAGGAGACCATCTAGTCCAACCTCCCTGCTTAAGCAGGGAATAATGAAGTTTTCCGAATTATGAATAAATATTGATGCACGTGAAATTCTGAAACATGCTTTGGAGTCTTACCTGAATAACAACATGACTGTAAGGAAAGTGGATATAAAACCTGGGTATGGAATTCATTAAGGTCTATTGTTTAATATCTTGATTAATGAACTATAAAACATTGCTCAAGCAACCACTACAGAGGTTATGCTAACTGGTGGAATAAACATTTTCCAAATAGTATTACTAACAGCAGCAGCAGCAGCATAAAAGACAGACCTGGGTAACCCATCCATATTTTAAAAAGACAGCAGTGCAGGACTATTGCTTGCATAGATTCAGAGTTCTTGTTTACTGTAAGGTTATTTCCTACACCTCCATAGCAAGACTCCTCTCTTCAGTGACTAACATCACACTTATTTAGAAATAATACAGCTGCCATGAAGGCAGGAAGCGCTACACTGAAAGCATATGCACAACTTAGAATAATGAAAGATAAATTGTCCTAGAAAATACATTACAGTTGAATTACAGTAACAGAATGGTGAATTCTGCCCACATATGTGTTTTAAGGTTTTTATCCACCGACATGGTTATTGAATTGGGAACAAATAGGCATATGCAACTTCTTAGGCATCCCTTCAACATAAAAAACAAATCCAATGTTTACCTACTCCAAAACAAAACATCTCAATCCTTTCCCTCCTACATACAATGAGCAAAAAATCCAACAAAGCCTGGCTCAGCCAGGTGAGAAAATACATGATAAAGTGATTTTAATGTTCTTTTAAACACCAAAATCAAAGAGCAAGCTTGAGGCTAGATCTCAAGCTTCAAAGGACTGGTTTTTGTTTGTGAGCAACAATTTTAAGCTTCATCTGCAAGCTGATAGTAGCAGTTTTTTCCTTTTGTCTTAATACAATAAATGTAACTAACAGAGTTAAAAAAAAAATCAATATTTGAAAAAAAATATAAAGACCATCAAATGCTTTTATATCAGGTGTTTGACAAGCAATTTCTTGTTATAATAATAATAAGCTGGACTTCAACAAAGTCACTCAGGTAGTCCTCTGTACTATACCAGAGAACTTGGGGAGGGCTTTAATGATTTTAGATAGAGATCTTTTAGCAACCTCCAGGCCAGAGACACACAAGCATAGCTTTGAATAGGCCTTAGTCATTGCTATTGCTAGTGTAAGATTGTACAGAAGCCTGGCGACACAGGATACTCAGGCCTAAAAGCTAATTTTGGTTTCACATGTGTGCCTCACAGTGGATCTTGGTGATACAGTTCAGCAGACACCTTTTTAACAACAGCCAATCTCAATTGTATTCTGCTAATCTCTCTTAGAACCACGCAGAAGAATTATTACTTTAATTTTATAACTTCCCTGGTTCTTAAAAAGGCTCTGGTATCTCATGGAGAGCAAATGAAACTTAACACCCATAATATTTGTGGCAAACTCCCATAGAGGAAGTTTTCCTTCAGTTTTCTTTTAGTAAGAGTATTACAATGCAGCGTATTTGTCCAATTACTGTGAAAGATCCCTATCCTTAATGCAAATGGAACAATACAGTTTATTAATAGTTACTAATCTTTTTCAAAGCACTGTTTGCCAACTGTAAGGCACTGGAGCAGCAGTAATAATAGTATCTAAAAACGCAGAGCTAATGTCAAATACTAAAAAGAATGGACATCATAGGTGATAATAAGTAGTATCCAGTCTTTAAAAATTCCTCATATAGAAAAGGGCTTGGTTTGTTCATTTGAAATTGCTGAACTTTAATGACAGTAACAAAGCAGTCACCACACAAAAATTCACAGTAACTATGCAATTTAGAGCTGAGAAGGATTAGCAGGCTCGTTATTGCTTTGTTTTACATTCTGCAGAGGAAAAAAAAACAGATTTTTCTCTACTCTGAGATTTAAGGAGCCTTTTAAAGCTTTAATATAACCAGCAAATTGAGCTGTACACTAGGTAAGAACTGGAGCACGCACTAATTTAGCTGATGTCAAAAACAGTTAACTCCGCCATCTATATCAGTGAGGGAATTACTAACCAGTCCAGAACAAAAATGTCTTTCATATATTCAAATGACACGCTAGCTGAAAACAACATATCATAAAGCAATGATTGGCTTTAAATTAATGAATAATACAGTAGTAAATTAGGAAAAAAAAGATGGTCTTTTTCTACTTAGAAATAAGCTCTTCCACTATCAACTAAACACCCAACTTTTGGTCTAGCAGCTTAAGTATTTTGATACTGGCAATCAGGCCTAACGCTTAAAGGCTATATTTATATTGCTTTGCACACTTACATGCCTGATATGATTCAGCAAGTGAGCATCAGAATTGGAAAAAAAATAATATAATAGGCAAAGAATATTAACTAATATTCATGTGAAGAGTCACATTAAGCTAATGGGACTGGTAATTCAAGTAAATTGCCCCACAAACTTGAGTGCTGCTAGAATTTGGCCATCTCAATAAGCAGGAAAAGCACATATTACAGTATAATTTTAAATCATAAAATACCTTACATGAATGCATGATATGAACAGCATATTTAAGAGAACTCATGTTTAGTGATACATTTAATACCTAAAACTTCATAACTAAAACACTCTCATGCAGCAACTCTCATTCAGCCACTATTTGCCACAGTAGATGAATCAAAACTGAATTTTTAAAAGCTAATGACAGATTCTACCAATTTTATGTTTCCTATTTTCCTATCTTACAAAAAAAAAAAAAAAAAAAAAAAAAGGTCAAATATATGACTATTGTCCTAGAGCAATCTGTTTTTCCTTCCCTGCACAAGAAGAGTTTTTCTCCAGATAATTCATCACCTCAGCCACGTAGTGTCTATCTGGGTTAGCTATTTGTGAGTTTTAATAACCTTTTCATTGAGTAACATTCTTTGCCAGTCTCCCTAATTAACAAGTACTTCGATGAAGATATGTCACTATTAAACTGCTTGCAGCAATAATTAGTCTGACCACTTCACAGACTATTTCTTTAGTATCTAGTTATTCTTTCAGGAAGTGGGAATTAAGCCTCATCCTTACTAAAGGTCCTCTTAAGCATTTGCTTAATATTTTGCACATTCTGAAGTGTGAATTATGAAACTTATGTACTTAAGCCAAAAAAATCTGTTTCAATATAGTCCTAACAGATGTTCAGGTGAAATCCTGGCATCAGTTAATTCAATCAGGGGTTTTACAATGACTTCAGCAATGCCAGAATTTTATCCAATATCTTCATTCCTCTATATCCATAAGGGAACTGAAAACACCAGTCAGCATGATAATGTTTGCCTTCTTATTCAGCACATCTGCAAGCACCATACCACCATACCACTGAATGACTTTACTAGCAGCTTTGTACTTCTCCTTTTCTAGCCTGGTCACTGATGTCCCTTTGCCAAAAGAGGCAAATGACTACAGTACTATATATCTATAATCCTACATGCCATAAATACTGATTGAAAGGCTGACTTTACTGCTACAAATGGTATCCAAAGTTCACCTATATTTGCTTTGAGTTTAAAAAAAAAAGTTTTGAGCATAGAAATTTATTTATTTAAGGGATATGAAAAAATGAGAAAACAAGGAAAAGTTCTATCAGCCTCACATTAAATATTAAGTGATTACTAGTTTGCTTTAAAATCTAATTAAAATATAAAAGCCTAAAATCTAATCAAATTTAAACAAAACAAAATTAGGAAATTCATAGTTAGACACTGTAATACTACATTAGATCACATATTAAAATATTATTCTAATGGAATGATGCCTCATAACTGATACTTCCCACCAGTTTGTTAACAACATAATGGAAATATGTGGACATGTGCATCTGACTTCCATAATAATCACCAGTGATGTAAAAATCTCAAGTGTTGTGTAAAGAATGAAAACTAAATCCTCTCTGCTTTGTAAAGCACACTGTCCACACATATGTGCAAACATAAATTTTCCTTGGTAAAATTGTTCCTGTGCATGTTATTTTTGCTATTGATTTGGGATTCAGTTCAGTGTACCAGTCAGAGGAGACACAAAACAGAGTTTACTGAGTTCAGTGCATTAATGTTTGCAAAGGAAGGCTTAACATTGCTCATAGGCACTGAGGTATCTGGGCTTCCACAAACTCTAGAGATGACTGTTTCTTCTATTCATAAGTTTCAGAATAATTTCCCCTTAATCACAAGCCATAGGGCATTTTGGCACTGCAGGTGTAATTCCATTTAATCCAGTTATGTTTTTTAAATAATCCTTTTCCATATTTAAGACACGTCTAAATGAGGGGCAGGGAAATGTGCTTTAAAAAAAAAAAAAAAAATAGAAATGCTGTAAGGTTAACATTTCCTAAACTGAAAGCCAGTAAGGAACCAGATTGCTGGAAATGTTTTTGTTTTGCCCAATACAGTATCTACAATATGTAATGACTGTTTCTTTGAAAAAAAATCAAAGGCGCAGGAAATAGGCCAGAAACAACCCTCCTAATCTCCACAGAAAAGGGAGGTTCTTAACTCTGTCTTTCCTTTTCTTGTCTCTGTTCCAGCTTCTGGGTAAGTCCCATCAAAGGGCAAGGATTACAGAACTTCAAAAAAATCATTGTCTAGAATTGAAGGACAAAAATCAAATCACCTCAAAACTCTTGATCCTCTTGAAGCTGACTGCTAGGCCATTTACAGGAGTTCAACCCAGATTCTGTTCATAACAGTACGCTTTGCCCAGCCTACCTGATCCCCACAAAGCATCCCCTCCCCAAGCAGGAAACGCCAGCAACGCTCCTAATGCAGGCTGCAGGAAGCAGCCACTGCCGTTTCACTGCCTTCCACACTGGGGCTGGGAGCAGAGCCGAGGTGCAGATCTCCAGGAGCACCAGTCCCTGGTGCTGTCCAGCAGGTCACCCTCCAGACTGCACTGGGACCTGAGGCGATTCCTCCCTGGCTGCGGGACTCTGGAATGCTCTTTACTGAGCTTCACAATGCTCCTCTGTCCTTTTCTCCAGCCAACTGAGGTCCATATGAAGGACAGCACAGCCCTCCGATATATCAGAGGGTCATCCCAAATACCATGAGGATTTCAATAGCTTACTCGATATATTTAATAAGTTAACTCTCAGAATGATTTATTCCAATATAAGGATCAGAATCCTGAATACAGAAAGCACATAAGCTCAGCTGAGATGGTGAGAAGCACATGTGAAAACAGTTTTTTAAAATAAAAAGATTAAAATAATTTAAAATAGATTTTTAATTGTTAATCATCATTCCAAATCACTGTAGATTGTCACAGTTATCTCTTGTGGTTCCACACACACACACACACACACACACACACACACACAGCACCAGTGCAGAGTCATCTTTTTCTGAAAAGAATCTGAAAGGAAGTCCTTCTGGATAGACACATACCACCCAGGCAACACTGATTGCCAGTGACAGAAGATTTCAAGAAAAATGAAGGGTGATAAGAAGTAGCAGGATGAGAAAGTAACAGATACAGGAGAGATTTTACTTTGTACTGCATGTTTACAGCATGTACAGCATATCAGAGAATATGACTAGCCTGCAGCAAAATTCTAATCCATAATTCGAAACAATTCATTTAAACCTTGTGTACAGAACAAGGCAAGCAATCCTTCAGTAGTAACAAGGCAGGTAAACTAAACTGAATTGAAGGCAATTTCTTTCAAATGATAACCTAGCTGCCATTACTGGATGTCACCAAACCACCTGTGAGAAAACCTGACATGTATGTGCATGTACATGTGTATGTGCAAAATTCAGCCCTCTTAGTTCGTCCATTATGGGACATCTTTTTTGACTTATATCAAACTACTACACAGCCAAGAATCAGAGTACTAAGCACAAGGCAGAAACTAGAATGCTATTTCTTTCTGTTGAAAAGCTGAAAACGAACAGATCTTTTTCCATCATTGCATTCAATTATTTTTATCTTGAGGTTCTTCAATTGTCTTTATTCCGGATAAAACTCTGATTCTTAAGAAATCTACCTTTTGCAGTCTCACACAACCTTACTGACACTAAATCTACATTAAACACCCATAAAATTTTAAACACAATTTGCCTCCAGCACATTTGCCTCCAAATAATTTCAAGACAAAATAATTGAAACCACATAACTTAAGATGGAGAGAAACTGAAGGGGAGGAACTGTGCTTCTACACATCCTGTATCAAACTAATGCTGTTCCCATGGCATGTCAAAACGTGATTCCTGTGACCAGTATCTTCATGGAAAAGCATGCATTATACTCAGTAGTTTTAGCAAATTTCTTTGTGGACAGCATTTTCAAAACCAGTATCTTCATTAAGGAGTCAAAATTAACACAAGGTTTAGCATATGCTATTTGTTGTTTCTCTACTTTCCACAACCTTAATTATCAGTATCCCACAAGAGCTTTTTTCTATGCTGAAATAATTTACAAGCACCAGCAAAGCTCTGCTAACAGTAGCACAACTTCCAGTGACACTATACTATTTGCTCCCAGTCTGAGAAGTTGCAGAGTAGATACCAGCCTTGAACAATTTTTAGGAGCTTAAGCTTCCAGCAATGCTACCTCTTCTCACATGCTTAATAACCTTGATCTTACCCTTTGTAAGGAGAAAGCTTTCCTTCCTTGTTGATTTGAAGAGGATAATGTAGACACTGAAAACTAAGTTGGTATGCCACTGAACTGTTGTGCTATGTGGAACTATCCTGACACACCAAGGATCTCCTTTTAATAACCATAGTTGGGCTTATGAATAGTCATAACTTTATCATGTATTTATTGTGTAATTGCATATTTACCAAGATATGCTGGTAATTATAGAACCACAATACACATTCAGCACTTGTATTTGCCATAAGATGGAACATAAGATTGCTATTTTTTTTTTCATTCAGGAGATCGATTAAATACAAAGCAAATTAGGCAGAATCTATTACAAGTGATATTTTTTTTTAATTACAGCCTTTTAAGTTTGAATGAATAATTAATAAATATCATGGAGGCAGAGTAACTGATTTGTTTTTCTAATACCTGCTTGACTTTTAAGCCCTAGAGAAATTTTAGACAAGCTGCAGTATTTTTCTTACCTTCTGATTGAAAGGTCCTCTCTTATCTCAGAGCAAACTACGTCAGCATGTGCCATTATACATGACACTGGTCTGGATCTATCATATCAAAATTTCTGTTGGTATGATCAAAGGATGGTGCAATCCTACAACCCATCCAGGCACATGCTTTATATCTGCATTCCTTGCATCATTTGAGACATTCATGTTGTCCTCCTTTCTAGGCCTCCTCTCTTCTTTGAAATCTGCACTCTTAATTACTTTGAGATGCAAAATTAGCAATACTGGGTCAGCCTGGTAGGCTTTCTAAAACAACAGCCTAGCTCTGAGAGTAGCATAAAGCAGATGCCAGGGAACAAGGAGAGCCTGTGCAGACACTTCTAAGCATCCTCCAACATGCCAGCCAGCAGGTGAACCCATCATCCTCCTTAACAAATCACTTGTACCTTGTACCTGCCAAATATTATTCTCAGCAATTACTGCCTCATTTGACAGTCCTTCTGCAATATGTAGCTCATTCTACTCAACTCTGTTTCCCAATCTAGTCCTGAGAATCTTTAACAGGCTTTACCAGGCTATCATGCTACAGAAAAGGATTCTGGTACGACTCTTCTCATTGCAGAAGCTTAAAATTAGGCACTGCATTAACATTTGAGATACTCTATTATAGTTGTTAAGAACAGTCACTAAATTCATCAAAGTCATTGAATCAGTGAATTCATAACCTGACTACAAAACACTTTTTAGCACTTCTAAGGAAACAGGGAGTCATTTTCCAGTAAACTTTACAACACACGCTATGTGCTTTCAGAAAAGCTTACAAAAATGTAGAAAACTTCATTTCCTCCTTTGCTGGTCTCTGCCAGTCCTGCTCAGACTGTCATACGGTTTCTAAGCAAGGGCTGTCCTCCCATCTCCCACTTCTAACGCTGAGATTCCTATATAACAAACCAAAACACATTAAAAGGACTGCAAGCCTCTGGGTAGCAGTGATTCATGAGTTTAAACTATAATGGCATAAGAGAACCATAATTCAAGGCTTCAGAGGACAAACTGTGTGAAATCTCTGAGATAACTGCAATTGATCCGTAATTCACAAACAGCCATAGGAAATTCTACTATTTACATGGCTTTGGGAGCAAGAAATCAAATCAGCTATGCCTAAACAGATTTTTCAACCTACAAACAAACCAATCCCATCTCTGAACTAATTTAATTATTTCTGCAGTCATTTTTAGCTACATAATATATTAATTAAATATTTTAGTAAATAAGAAACATATATAAAAATAATATTTTCCTACTATAAAAAAAAAGAGCTTCATCTGGCAATTTTCAATTTTCTTATGAGATAAGAAGACACTAAAAATATTTTAAGGAGTATCAAACACTTTTACTGCAAGCAAAACACCACATTAATTCTGAAGGCCCATAATATATATATATATATATTTTTTTTTTTTATCATAGTTCAGATTCGTTTGACACCTGCAGAGTAATACTCAGCTTCCATGGCATAAGAACTGCCAGAGGAGGAAAACGGCACTGCCCTGTGAAACTCTGCTTGCAAGGACGAGCAGGCCAAGAGACACTGATCTCAGGAGACTGCCTGATAAAACCACAGATTTCTCTCAATTCTGTAGGTCAGAAAATCAGTTCAAGTTCTAAAGGAGAATTTAGCCATTGGGGCTTGTTAGCAGCTCAAATTATTTTTAACAGTTCATCTGTTTTCTCCCCTCTATTTCTGCTGTATTTCTTCTGTGAAGAGGAGACACAAAGGCAAACAATTACAAATCACAAAGTTTTCTTGTTACAGCTAGCTTCAAGCAGAAAACAAAATTAAAAATCTCATTCGAATAAGCTCTGATAATGTCATTCCCACTGTTTTTATGGTCCAAATTAAAACAATTTACTCATATCACTAAGCACTTGGAAACTCTAGGGGTGCACCACTGCGCTAGGCTCTGTGCTAGTACCACGCGAGGGAAGTCTCTGCACTGGAAACTGGAGAAGTCTCAATCACTTAAAGCAATGTTTCGAGAACACTAGGTATATCCTCCTGTAGAAAAGAGGAACAAGGTCCAAGTAAATCAAGGAAGGAGAGCAGTTCAGTGAATCCTTTTTTTTTTTTTTTTTTTTTTTTTTTTTTTACAAAGGCTAAGTAGCAAGCAGAATCCATTTCAGAGACAATTTTCAGAAAAAACACTTCAGTAAGACTAATTTAGTATTACTGATTACTAGTAGTTACTGATTTAAAAGTCAAAATTGACTTTTCTGGCATCGCATGTAAATTCTTTAAAAAACAAAGGAGACACCAAGCTTCATCTTGAATTCTAAACGATTACCAATTTTCATAGTATTTTTGTTATTTTTGTTTCATTACAGATTTTCTTTACTGCATGACTACATATTAAAACATTATATGCTTTCCTCAGAGTAACTAATCAAGCATTTCTTCTCTGGACAAATCTCCAACGGAAGTGCGCTTTCTGGACTGAGACTGAAAAATGAATCATCTTTAATAAAGTATCTGGAATAAATAATTGCCAGGTTAGTGAAGCTAACTGAGTCGAGACTAAATTTAATAATTAAGAGGATGAAAATACTACAAGGAATGTTTCCCTCTACACCTGCAGCATTAAGAGAGTAATGAACAAAATAAACTTAATTTAGAAAATAGTGTTGAATCAAAGGTAGGGAAAGTTTAGGGTTAGATAAAAATTACAAGAACATAGAAGCAAACATGAAAACACACAGACTCATTCTTTTACATTCATTAAAAAGTAGTGACTGACCTCCACATTTTAGTGAAACTGTGCATCCTGCTTACACAGCAGGGAAGAGCTGGAGGTTTCAGTCCATCCATTCGGAGGAGAAGGCCAGGAACACCATACAGAACCAGGTATTTTACATAAAAAAATTGTACTTGAGCTAAAGCCAGGCCACCTAAAAAAAAAAGTAAAACAGGTTCTTATCTGAAAAAATGCCTGAAATACCTGGAAAAATTTTAATAATGTTTCCTTTTATTCATTGTCCAAGGAGCTAAAGATGACATTCTTGCTTGATGAGATATACAGTATCTACATAACTATGGGAACAAGTACAGTTCTGACCATGTCACACATACAAAATACCAGCAAAAATATCAGAGGTAAAAGAAAGAATCTGTGGAGTTTCACTTTCTAAAGTTCTGCTTGAACTGCAGGTATTGACTACTACAAAAAGCAAATATTGACTTACACTGACCTTAAAAATAAAACAAACAAACAAAAAAATCAGAACATTTTGATACACAAGATGAATATTTACCATAGGGACAACAAAATTTTCATATTTGCAAAAATAAAAGTCAATACTCAGCATATACAGCACTATTACATACATTCTTTACTTAATCCTCCAGAAGAGGTATAAATGATGGTTATCTTTGCATCTTATCCTGATAGCTTCACGAAGAGTCCACAGTCTCAGACTGTGTACCCTAATGCGGTTTATATCTCAACATGATCTCTCCTGACCCATCTGGGGCACAAAAGACTGGAATTTCACTCAGCATAACATTTAAAGGCATGTTTTAGCTTCAAACCTGCAGGAGAAAGGCCTTTTTAAAGTGCTTTACCTGCTTGATTTCCAAGAGACATTTTGGCTGTGTGTTTCCTCTCGGTTTAAGCCCAAAATGTAGCAAAAAAAAACATAAAAAAAAAAAAAAAGGCAATTCACACAGATATGAGATAAAAAAAAAATAGTGTCTGTGCTCACAGAGCTGTTATTCATATTAGTGTAACTTAAAACTGAAAATTTAGGCTTCGACAATAACTAAAGTACAGGTACTTTGAAGGCTCTATCTGACAAGATATGTACGTATATGTATTTCTTTAATTTTTTTTTTTTTCTTGCAACGCATCCTTTTGGATTCTGCTGACTAATGTGTATACTGCAGAAGACAACTGAAAGTTAAATGTTAAATCTTCTTAAATGTTAAAAGTTAAATCTACTATATAACAACCTAGGGTGAAGATCTGACCCTGTCAACATAAAGTGCAAAACTCCTGCTGATTTCACATGGCCAGCATTCTGCCACTGCAACTCAACATTTTTTCATTTTAGTATCACCAGCCAGGTTCAGGACACAAGAAGTCATTGTGCTATAAAAGATAAAAATTGATACCTACACATGAAGCTTATGAGTACGTCCTACTGGGATGCAGCCATCTAGCATGCAACAATTTTTCCCCAGAGGAAAACAAACAATCAAAAGCACAGTTTGGATGCTAGCCAATTAGCTACACATTAGATTACAGCTAAATCAACTATACAGCCAACTTTCTGGTCTAATTCCCTTCTCATTCAGT
Organism: Nothocercus julius; assembly: GCA_013398735.1. Taxonomy (NCBI): domain Eukaryota; kingdom Metazoa; phylum Chordata; class Aves; order Tinamiformes; family Tinamidae; genus Nothocercus; species Nothocercus julius. The sequence continues at coordinate 4,448,383 of VZSV01000012.1, forward strand.
TCTCCATCTCCTTTCTGACACTTTATTGGAGAGATAAATGCTACACCCACAGAAAGAGCGTATGAAGACCACAGCTGTCTATGTATTGGTAAAATTCCAAAACATTTGGTTGCACATGATGGAAATAGGGATTGAGAATACCATTCTCATGAGACAAGAGAATCTATACATTTCATTTTAAAGATGAAATATTCTAGTTTTTTTCTAATACAAAATTTTAACATGAAAGATTCAAGAAAAAGCATTTTCACTAGCTCTACTAACTAATGTAAGTCTAAGTTATTATTAACGAGCAATCATCTCAATAGTGTCTTAAACATGGACATCACACCACTGAGGATTACCTGGCACACGTTGGCTAATCTATATGAGGCAATTTTATTTTTTGCAAAGTCAGCAACACCAAGGTCCCCGTCAACATGTGCATCACCTTCTAATTGCTCTTCAACCCATCCCAGCTGTGTAAGTGTGCTGGGGCCACCCACCAGAAGTCCACGAGGAAGTTTCACAGGTGCAAAACAGCTGGTGTGAACTGGCAACACAGAAAGGCTATAAACCTGCTTTGCATACCTGAAATACTCCAGCTGCTTTATATTTGCTCCATTGTAGCCCAAAGCAGTCAGGACTACACTGTTTCATGTGATATAAAATTTAAATAAAAACAAGCTATTTAAAACTGATATTACATTTCTCATTCTTTATCAGCATCATATAATTTCTTCCTCTAGCATTACATTTATACAGCTTAGAAAAAAAAAAAAAAAGGAACTTGGAAACTTGGACAAATGTATCATCTTAAATTGAAAATGAAGCTGGGAGGCTATATGAAGCATACATTAAAAACAAATGCACAGAAAAAATACTGCAAAAATGATTTTTTACAGAAAAAAATGAATTTGAGGGATTCACACTCAAGGTTAAGGTTTTAAAGATTTGAAAAAGTTTTAAAACAACTGAAACATGTTAAAATTAAAAAAAAAAAATCGAGTTCAAGTATCCATCATACCTTAACCCCTAAGCAATTCAGGAGTCAACTGTTTGAAATCCCAGATCAAATGAATTGACTATTGAGATCGATACTCTCAATTTCTCTTGCAATCTTTATAAGACATCCTGAGGTGTCTTTAGCATTAAAAATGCATTTACAGACATTAAAATTTTTACCTTCCTTTACTACAAAGCTTTATGAAATAGGTTTTATAGAGCTTTGTCTTAAGGCTAAATACAACATTCGCAGTAATTTTTAATTAAAAAAAAGCCTAATTCTCCAAAACCTGCATGATTTTTGATAGAAATTATCAAATATATCATTTATACAAATAAGAAAAGATTTGGATATGGGGCCTATAAACCAATCTTGTTATTTTTCCATCCATAAATCATGACCAAAACTACGGGGCAAGAGCTGTAACTCAGCTTTCAATTTTATTGGTGATGCATGAGCATAACACCAGAGCTTTCTCTTTTACACAGAAATACTGACACTACTAAGTAGACACTTATTTGACAGTAATAAGGCAAGTGTGACAAGAAAATACATATCACACAAGTATGTAATTGTATTTCGAAAGTGTTACTGACACATGGCACAAGTCTTATAAGACAGAGACATTTAAAACAGCTCTGAACTAGTGGCCATACCATAAAATTCACAATATCAAACATGAAGGGGTAAATTTAACTTCTTTCCTTTAGTCCTTATAAGTTTCTTCTCCCATAGTGTGTGTGTGGGGGGGTGTTAAAAATTACATGGGAATTCACTCAAATTTAGAGATCTAGAGCTCCATGGAAGAACTGCTAGATAAGTGGTCGTTAAACTCGAAATTTCTGGAGCCATTACCAGTAATCCAGCACCAGACACATTGCCCTGTCCCGTTCTCAGTGCTAACTGCCCTCTGCATTAATTCAACATTGTTTAACCTGAGCTAATGCAAAAGTGCTTCTCCTGTGTCTAACCTCCAAAAAATAGCATGTAATGCAATTATTAGGTCCACATTGCTCTGCAAGGTTTTTCCACTGCTGCTTGCTAGGGCTTTGAAAGAGGTACTGGCTCCAAAAATCTAAATGAATGATGGGAAGTACTCTATGGACCTGAGAAGCAAGAAAAATTATACGAACACACAGGGAGTGGAGCAAGGAATCACATCTCAGGATGTCTGCTCCAAAGGCAAAGTACTTCCTTTTAGACAACACAATCCAGTGGACAGGAATATCCCGAAGTAAAATAGCTTAAACCAGACTAAACAAAATTGCCAAGGCACTTTCAGCCACCGCATGTACAGATCTTCCAGACCACTTAATGCTAAAGCAAAACTAGAACCCTTCCGAGGATAAACACGTCCTCAAGCTACTACCTTAAGTACTTCAAAGACCTACAGTGCATACACTATGTTCATTAGTAAATATTTGCAAGACAGAGCTCTAAGTAGATCAACAATTATCATGAATTAAAAAGTACTCATTAAACTAGGTTAACTGGCAATGGTATCTGAAAGTTCAGGCTGCAGTTCAGCTTGTAAAGAAGTCAGATTTTTTTCACATCTCTCTTAAAAGCTGGAAACCCAATGTTTTAGAGGAGAAAAATCTCATTAAACTTCCTGATTCATGTTTGTATTTCCAGTTTTCAAAACAGACATCAACATGCCAAATACTTTATCACATTCTCCTTATCATTAGCTTTCAGGATGGAAAAAAGAAACTCAGATTACTCTGTTAGCAATTCATTACCATTTAGATGGATGCACAGACACAATAATTTCAAAAGCAAAATTCTGAGAACTTCTTATGAATGAAGTCAGAAATCTATTTTCTACCCATGGATATATCAGAAGAACAACAACGTGTCAAAAGCAGCTCTCCTATTCTGTAGGCTTCACTTTTTGAAGGAGGAATTTATGTAACATTTCCTCTTCTAACAAATCAAACCACAAAATACAACAACTGCAGAACAAGCAGGATGGCTGTACCTCAGAACAGATCATAGCCTTCTACGTCATTTTTAAACAAACAGTATGCATGTCAAAAAAATATATTCTTTTTGGAACACTAGGACCTAGTTAATAATTAAAGCCATGACAGTTAATTAAATCTGTAAAGTGTGCATGCTTCATTAGGACGGACAAGCGGCATATGGTTAAGACAATGCATCAAACTCAGAGACTGCTCACACTGTTGTGCCGTACACATCTGAGGCACATCTCCACAGCTGATCCATACTTCTGACACAAAACACAAATATACAAATTCCTAGTCATGTTTATTTTCACAATCACCATCCTAATTAACATTTGGGATTAATCTCATATGACAATTGTGTTAGACAATACACTGTGCAACATAGGAAAATGAAAAAGTTGCACCATAATTTCTGGATTCTGCAGTCGTCCCCTGGTATTGACATTCACAATTGGAGCTTTCATCATTTTCTACACCTCGTGAGACTGACATCAAGCTTCATTTGGATCAGCAGAGATGAGTAAATGGTGCTAAAATGTTGAATCACAAGCCTAAATTTGAAGTCACATAAGGAAAATATAGATACTGCTCTTTAGCCTCTCTGTTTTCAAAATCAGATTCAAAGGCAATCACACAGATAAATTGGTGACATTCAACATACGTTCCTGTTCCCATATAAAAGTAAAGTTTCCCCTTGCTGGAGAGCATTTTACTATTGACATTTGTATGTTGTTATGGTGAGGAACAAAACTGGTGATTTCAATTTAAGCTCCTGCAACTAACGCTGCTGAGCTTCCTGTCATTACATAAGCCAGGGAACTAGTCATTCAGCTATGGAAGCCTGAAAAAACTGCCCTGGAAAGGGTTCAGAGTCTTGCTTACCTATCTCCTCCAGTCCACCCCAGCCTTTTAACTTCCTTTCTGCAGCTTCATTACAGACAACTGCCTGAGAACAGTCACCAGAGCACATAACAGGCTTTTGATCAGACCTGGGCTTTGCAGAATATGTTGCAGTTCGCTAGTAGAGTGGATTTTTGGAATCAATAGTGGCTTCAATCTTCATTACTTGCAATTCTTGCTTTTGCAATGTAAAATGAAAAGAAAAAAAAAAGCTCAAATATTTTTTAAAATTGAGAAGAATGAATTATCATCATTTTCAATGTCATGGAATACAAGGCTTCCTGCTATGTCATTAATTCTGAAAGTACCCAATTCTTTAAGACAATCTGACTGAACTCTGAGAGCGAGCACTAGCACCGACACAAATACATGAAACTGCAACAAATTCTGTGCTTGATGCTGACTGAGAATCAAATAAGCACAACTGTGCACAAGTGCCCTGATATTGTTCAATATACCAATAGCTTACTGTGATGGGCGTAAATATTTTGCTAAGATCCACCTTGGACAAAAGGGTGACAGCACGAATGATTTTGAGGAATAAGCAACTCGGAGCATAGTGCTGCTGCCCAGTCGGCAAGCAACATTTACTCTCATGCTGTTGGGTCCTTATTATGCGCTGGGGATTCTTGGAGAGAGGAGCTCTCACCTCCTCTTCCATGCAGCAGAGTGATATTTCTACTGAGAGTGACCATAGAATCATAGAATGCTTAAGGTTGGAAGGGACCTCTAGAGATCATCTAGTCCAACCCCCCTGCACACGCAGGGTCACCTACAGCATGTGGCTCAGGACTGCGTCCAAGCGGGTTGGGAAGATCTCCAGAGAAGGAGACTCCACAGCCTCTCTGGGCAGCCTGTGCCAGGGCTCTGGCACCCTCACTGTCAAGAAATCTTTCCTTAAGTTCCTGTGGAACTTTTGGTGCTTCAGTTTGTGGCCATTTCCTCTAGTCCTATCAGTGGCCACCACTGAGAAGAGGCCACCCCATCCTCCTCACTGCCTCCCTTGAGGTACTAATAGACACTGCTCAGGTCTCCTCTCAGCCTTCTCTTCTCCAGGCTGAACAGGCCCAGCTCTCTCAGCCTTTCCTCACAGGGCAGATGTTCCAGGCCCCGGATCATCCTCGCAGCCCTGTGCTGGACTCTCTCCAGCAGCTCAACATCCCTCTTGTACTGGTGGAGCCCAGAACTGGACACAGCACTCCAGGTGTGGCCTCAGCAGGGCTGAGTAGAGGGGCAGGATCCCCTCCCTCGACCTGCTGCAGACGCTCTTCCCAATGCACCCCAGGATCCCATTGGCCTTCTTGGCCCCGAGGACGCACTGCTGCCTCATGGTCAACTTACCATATTCATCTTGCTAGCAAACATGGCTGCAGTCAATATGAAACTATATTTTCCTCAGAACAGCAGATGCAGCCTTCATGTTCGTGCACGCTGCATCTGTTCTCTAGTATCTCCTCTAGTAGCCTATGCAAGCTTGTAGTCATGCAGTCAAAAGCATCTTAGCCATTTTAAACATGAATGGTCAATTTAAAAGGCCGCATTAAAAATAGGATAGGCTTTGCCATCTCTGACACTGCTTTTTTCTGGTTGCTATGACGATAATTAAATGCGCCTAAATTCTATCACCTTCTACCATCAAAGAAAGCAAACCTCTGCCAGCGTGCTCTCTCATGAAGAACTCCTTAGGAGAGCTCAGTTCTTCCTGCACTATGACCAAGACAGACCAGCCTTGCTGTCATGACAACATGCAAGTTTAAAGAACTACACAGAGAACACTAAAAGCAACAATTTAAATATGACAAGGAATACAGAGTAGAGGAAATTCTGATATATTTCCATGTGCAAGTTGCATAACCAAGCAGAGGACAGACTATCCTGGGAAACCAGATCCGTGATGATTTTCTATTATATTTTAGTGAGTGAAAGAGATGCGTACAACCTCAGCTCAGCTTTCTCTTATATCAAAGACAAACCCTCTTATATCAAAGACAAACCCATAAATATGCAAAAAAAAAAAAAAAGAATTATTCAACAATAGATTTTGTATTGTCTTGCTGAAGAGCCTAAATAATGAATGTCTGTTTTCTTTTAATAGATCTAAATAATAATACTAGTCATAATAATGACAATAGTATGAAGAATAATAATAGAAAGATGCTGTCCTTTGGAGTAGTGTCTTGTTAGGGCTACACTCATTTTTTTAATTTAACCCCCCCAAATCCAAAAACTTCAGAGCAAGAGACTCTTGCTTTCTTTACTCATTAAAGAACTGATGCACGGGGGATGCAATCTGCTCTGTCTCAGAGAAGGTTGCTCATCATGTACTTCCATAGCTCACTGATCCACAAGGTAGCAAAGCTGCTTTTTCCACTCAGAGACACAGTTTAGTGGCTGATAGGAATCAATTACACAATGTAGGAAGAGGAGTAATCCAGGAAAACAAGGGCAGGTGAGAAGGGAATTGAAAGATCAACCTTGATATGAAATACAGGCACACTGTCTTTCTTCTATTCACAGTTCCCAACACTATTATCATGTAGTTAATGACCTTGAAAATTGACAGTTGCAAATACAAACTGCAAGTAACAGTAATTAAAGAGATTTCACAGAGATTCTAATTACAGCAGCTCTTCCATCTATTGTAAATAGCAGCTTAAAGTTTGTGTAGCAGTGCTAGCTCGTTAAAGGAGACAGTAAAATAATCCAGAGCGGCAACATCCACTGGGCTTTAGTCAGTTGATTTTGTTCACCAGAGAAGATATTTGTGACAGCAGCATCCACCATTAACTGGTGCAATTGCTATAGGGATCAGCTTATCAATTAGCAAATAGCAGCTAGTAATTAGCACAACTAAATGGAGTATACTGCTTGTCCCAGTAAAATGCTACAGCATTTCCTCAATGCAGGCATACAGGGACCTCTCAGCCTTGCAAGGAGTTACCTTAGCTCCATGTCCCAGGCAAGGGGAGGGGAGGGATACTCACAGTGCAGCCAGAGAAGTTGCTCAAGTGTCATTCTCGAGCCCTGCTCAATTCCTCAGTCCCAGACTCTGTCCTTTATACCCTTAGGGGACACACAGGTGGTTGCTATGGTCATCCTTGTGAGGTGATTGTTCCAGAACCTTCAAGCAAGATCCATTCGAGCCTCTGCTCTTAGCACAGTCAGCAAGACAAGTTTTGCAAAGGTATCAGTCTTTTAGCAAGTTTAGCAGTGTTGCAATTTAGTGAAGCGAGACCACCCTGCCTTCACAAGACTTTCCAGTTCCCTACCTTCCTGCTAGGAACAGTACCCAACCTTTCCCCATTGTGTTTCTGCCATAGCAGCAGGGTTTGTGCAAAGCAGCAGTTTCGTTGTTAACTTGCCCATCAGGCAACATTATTGTTTATTCAAGAGAAAGTCTTCATCTATAAAACAAAAGAGGTCAGTCAAGCTCCCTTTAGTCTTGAGAAGGTTATGGAATAAAGGCTCTAGAAGCCATTTCTAAACACATTAAGGACCAGAACATGATGGGAAATAGCTAAAGGGATTTACCAGGGGCACATGATGCCTGAACAACTTCACTACTTTCTCTATGAAGTGATCGGTGCCTCTGACACAGGAAGGAGAGCAGGTATCAAATACATTTGCTGTCTCAATGTTGTATAAATACACAGAATGTTTTATAAACAGACTATTGGAAAAGGTGTAACATTAATGAGATATGGGTTGTATAATTCGATGATAGTGTGGGGGAGGAACTTGGCCAGGACTGGATTAGTTGCACAAATTCTAGCTGGCAGCTGCTAACTAGCACAGTCCCTCAGGGATCACTGCTGAGACCGATATTGTTTAACATCTTCATTAACAACGGGGATGATGGAACAGAGTGCACGCTCAGCAGGTTTGCAGATGACACCAAGTAATTGCAGGGAGAAATGCGTATACTGAAGGGCTGCACTTCTACTTGGAGGGACCTTGTCAAGCAGGAGAAATGGGCTGAAAGGGTCAAGGGCAAATGCAAAGTCTTCCATTTGCGATGGAATAATCCCAGCAATAGCACAGGCTGGAGGCTGACTGGCCAGGAAGCAGTTCTGCAGAAAAGGATTGGGTCTTAGCGGATAAGAAGTTGAACGTGAGTGAGCAGCGTATCCCTGCAGCCAAAAAGAACAGTAGTATCCTGGACTGTCTCAGTAAGAGTGGAGCCAACAGGTCCAAATTTGTCTTTTTCTGGGCTATCTTGCATTTGGGAGACTGAATCTAGAACAGTGTTCAGTTTGGGTCTCCCATTACAAGATAGCCATTAACATCATGAAGCAAGCCCAGTGGAGAATCACCAAGGTGGTTGGGGTGGAGCATATAACACATGAAGAGAAGCCAAGAGAACTGCGTTCATTCAGGCTTAAGAGGAGAGAAAAAAAAAAAAAAAAAATCAGGAAAATTTCTCTGCTGTACTTACAGAGAAGATGAAGCTTGTGGATGTGCACAGCAATAGGAAAAAAGACAATAGTCAAAGGCTAGAAAACAGGAAATTCCACGCATTTGTTTTTTACTATGAGGCTGACAAACTACTGGAACAGGTACTCAAGGAGGCTATAGAGTCTCCATCCTTGGCTGTGTTTAAAATTCAACTGGACAAGGCCTTGAGCAACCTGATATAATCTGACGAGCTTGGAACAGGACAGTGGACTACATGATCTCCAGAGGTTCCTCCCATCATCAATCATTCTGATTCTTTGATACACCTTTTCTCTGATCTGGCCTTACAATTTTGCACCGCATGAAGAATTCCACACAAGAAGAAATAAAATAAGCTCCTGCCGGCGGAAGCGGGTCTGATCCAATCTCACAACAGATTGGATCAGTGCTTGTCATAACTTCTGTATATTGTGTGAACATATTTCCTGTCTGGTGACAAATTTTGTTGCCTTTCTCTTTCAAAAAAGATTTTTCCTTTAACCTATATATGCGTGATGAAGAAAAATATGCACTCAGTAATGTTACTTTAGGTAACTAGCATTTTTGTGTTGCCAGTTGTAGCCATATAATGTTACTAGAATTATACATCCTTAACAGAATAGCTGCAGTACAAAAAAAAGTGTTTTGAACTGCCTTGACATTTTTTAAACAAATATCATAATTTGGTATGATTTTTTGTTTACAATCCCACCTTTCAGGAACACTGCATATAAGCCATCCAAAACACTGTTTCATGTTCCTCTGAGAGGAACTTTATCGCCCTTAAGATTCTTTAAGCAAAATCCCACAGCTTTGTTGCTTTTATCTGCACTGATGATATTTGTTGCATGTTATTCAGAGATATCTTATTCAGAGATATCCCAGAAAAAAAAAAAAAAATGGAATAACTATAATTTTCCTAACTAGAGTTGATCGCAATACTGCCTCCAAATGCTTCCCTTACATTTAAATCTCTGAAGGGGCAGCCATGCATCACCTGCTTATAACCAATTGATCCATGCTGCTTTGAAGCCTCTGCAGGTTAAATGGAAAACAAAATGAACACCAGCAGTGCAAAAAGGATGATACAACACACAGCAAACCTCTTTAGGCAATAAGAAGCTCCTTCCATGGTCTTGACACTTTTGAAAGCTTGGCTCTGTACAAGAACTAGTGAAGAAGCATGTCGAGATCCACCATTCAGAAAATGGGTAAATATAGGTATCTTTATTCATTTATTAATGGCTCTTTAAATCAAGTAATGATGGTGACCTGCTCTTGATTCAAGTCTAAGTAGACCTGAATAATCATTGTGATAAAGGAGAGAAAATGACGAAAAGTGACTCATTGCTGCAGGAAGTTTCTGCCTTGAACCTTGATACCTTGAACATCACAAAACTTGAGTCATATTTAAGCATCTGCTTTCATTACTACTAAGACAAAGCTTAATGAGAGTGAGGTTAGCAGGGTTACCAAAGGACTTTTGTTTAAATTCAAACATTCCCATTTTAATGGGGCAAAGGCAGTGTTACAAAGCTTTAAAACAGGCTTTGATCACTTCAACTCGATTCTGAAGCCAGTTCTAATAATTGAAATGAGTTTTAATTATTGGGAGTAACATTTGATACAATCAAATGTTGTACACCCAGTATATAAAACTTTACTGCTTTCTGGACAGCATCTTAAAAAAAAATCAGCAGTTGGAACTCTTGAACAGGAGGGAAGAATCCACCAATAATATTCCTCCCCAACTCTGCAGTCTTGCCTGCCTCAATAACTGTAGCATTTGCTATGTCCCACATGCTGAGCAAAGCTTTTGTCATACAGAAACACACAATACCAGGAGTTAACCAATTTAATTGATCAAAGAATTCATATTTAGAAAAGGAAATGCAAACTCAGAATCAGCTTTCAAGAACAGGTGACTGACAGCAGATGGAAGGAGCAAGCCATAGAGGCAATCCACTAAGCTGCTGCCCTCTTCAGCAAACGAGCTGGCCCTCTTTCTATGTGTATATAATGACATACATGTGTGTGTGTGTATATATAGCATTGCCCTCTACTGGCCTGAGCTCAGAGTGCCAAGGTCCTCTTTCAGGACATACACTGCCTATCATCTATATATAATTTTGAAGGAATAATAATTTTTAAGGAATGCTGGATAGGGTCTATCAGTGTTTATATCAATTCCTGTTACTTGCTGATCTAATAAGAGGCGCCTGCTTCAATTCAGTAATCAAAGTTTACCCAGAATCGAATCCAGAGGGTTGGAGTTCCTCTGCCTTCTTCCCCCTAATGACTAATACATACAGCAGGACAATGCAAAGTCCCATCAACCTGGGGCTTACAGGTCATCCTATATCTGTCTACACAGTGGTATGCACAGGTCTTACTATTTTATGTTGGATTAATGGATGGTCTGAAAAGAATGTCAACCAAATACAGGGTGAGGGGGAAGAAAGAGGAAGAGAGAAAGAAGAAGGACACCAGTTAGCACTTTCAGGTCACCCTGCTTGCACATAAGCTCCTCTCCATTTGTTCTTTTAGTGAGTGCTGCCTTTAAATTTCAACGTGGATAAAAAAATGATTAAGAGATGGAGAAGGGTTAAAAACCACCAAGCACAGAAGAAAGTGTTTTAAATCTGAACATTTCCCTGCCTCCATTCCTAGGCTAAACAAACTTTGTTTTAAATAATGAGCTCAATAGTAAGGAGGAAGAAAGAAAAAAAAAAAAAAAAGTAGAAATGCCCTTTCAGATGGGTGGGGAGGAGAGGGGAACCACACACACCAGGATGCAGAGTATTTTTAAATTTTCAGAGTAGTTCAGTAAGGTTATCTGTAAGCATTCTAAAGGACGTACATGCAATCTTAATAGTCTAAGTCATGTTTTTGACACCAAACATTCATAACATATGATTAAGAAGGACATAAAAGCAGATTTGAATGTTTCTGGAGGCAGGGAAGGGACAAGAATGTGTTTGTGGGTTTTCTTTTTTCTTTATATACTAACCTAAAGCCCAGTATGACACAGTTTCCAGAGGTGGAGAACTACTGTAGATAGCATGGATATACATGAGGTGAATCATCAGCTCAGCCAGCAACCACCAAAACAAGATGCGAATCATGCCCACGATTAAAATTCCAAGATTTGTCTTCAAACTGAAGGCTTCTTGCCTCCTCATCTAAAAGGAATCCAAAGAGGTTATATGATACATAAATGATGAACAGATTTACTCAATCATCTTGAGATCATTTTTGATTTCATGTTAATTATTACTATTAAGAGGAAATTTTGACTACAGCATTTCAAAATTCTTGACATACTCTTACAATAGAGTCCAGTTTCTACTCTCTGAAATTCAGAAAGGAGGAGAAACCAACAAGAAGCAGAAAACTGAGCAGTAACCAAAGCCAAACATAGGTTTCCAGTCAATACAACAAGACTAGATGGGTTATTTACAACCAGTAAGTTCCACTAGCATTTGTTGAAGCTCTTTTCCATACTTCCAGATTACATTCCATTCTCCTTAAACTGCAAAATTATCTGTGCAGCTAACCCTATGAGAACACAGTGGTACTCACTAGAAAGGTATAGTTTCCACACTCAGCACCCCCATGCAGGAGGATCCTGAGTATTTATTCATACTTCATACTTTTCATGTGCCCAAGGGTCTGTGAGCTGCTCAGCTAGTACACACTGCCCAGTGCTTTATATATCCCTTCCAACCTTAATGATTCTGGGATTCTATGATGAATTACCTATAAAAGTATAACTGTCTATCCATCTGGATAAGAGGCTTAGAAGCAAAACATGCAGCTTTTGCACATTTGCTCCATGTAGCTGTTATTGTCTTGTAGACTTTGATGAAATTCCCTGACACCATAGAAATTACACTAAGAACATAAACAGAAAGCCAGTTAGCTC
>VZSV01000012.1:4460656-4472560 GCA_013398735.1 Nothocercus julius
AAAAAAAAAAAAAAAAAAAAAAAAAAAAAAAAAAAGTTAAGTCATTAGTTTTCAGACAAAGCCCTTTCCCTTCAGACTCTTATAAAGACCTCCTATAATTAAAAAGTCTTGAATGGACAGTAACATTATAAAGCAACAAAATCAATAGACAAGAAATTGACTTTTTGCTTTGAGTTAGCAAACTGTTGTCTGCTATTCAAGAGCTATGCTAATACATGAATAAAAAGAATGAAGAGGGCTACTACCATCTTACCTGAAGATGTTTTGTACTAGCAGACAGACAGACATTCTCTCCTAAGGAAGATTTTAGAACAAAAATATAAAAGAGGAGCTCACTGAGAGCAATTCAGCTGATTGCAATGAGCTCTGAAATAAAGTTAAGAAATACTAAGCCTTAAGAACATGGCCCATTTAAAAAAAAAAAAAAAAAGACTGAACATGCTTTAGTGAGCAGTCTAATTCTGTGTCATGAGCACAAAATACAGGCAGAGTATTTCAGGACTCCAAAAGCCTTATTGTACTCGACATCAAAGATAACATGCAGTGTTTTATACAGTTTGATGTGTGTCCTTGTTCACACACTCATAGGGCACTCCTCAAACAAGAGTACCTTACAGCAGCTGAAGTCATTTCCTCCAGCTGTAGAAGTACATAGTCAGTGACATCTCATGCAAGAAAGAGCCCTGTCCTTCCTTCACATGCACTCACAAACATCCCAAATGGTTTGGGAACCCTTAAAGAGAAGTAGCAACTCTGCTGCAGAATCTGGAAGGATACTTGTTCAAACTGTCCAAGCAGCCTATAGAGCAGAAAGAAAAGTCAAAACAGGCCATCAAGTTCCCCTGAAGAAAGTGGTAAAATCCCAGTGACCATGCAAGGCAAGCTACGCACCAAACTAACATCTCTGGCCTGAGGATAGAGTATCAGGGCACCCTGATCATTAATCATTCTCAAGTCCTGAAAGAACCAATCTGTTGTAGAAAAGCACAAGTGCTATTAACCTTGACAGAATCCAGACATGATAAAGTACAGGAGTTAAAGAAATGAGCATCTCAACATCTATAGATAATGAAAACAAAACTATAGCTGTGAAGGAGAAAAATATTTCCAGGTAGCAGTCCCACCAACATACCTACCTACCCACTAATGGAAAAAAAAAAAAATGCTTCGTCTTAAAACATATCAAACTCCTACCAGCTGCATTGGATTACTACTTGAAAACAGTTCATCTTTTTTTTTCCCTGGAGAATTGCCAAGGTCAGTGAAACCTATGTGATGTGTTGAACAAATGCCAGTTAAATCCAACTGAAAAGAAACAAACAAAACCACACAGATAAAAGGTTTACAGCTGACTATTTTTTCAAGATGCCCCCCAAATTCTTAGGCTACTCACTACGTAAATAAATTTGTGTACTTTTTAAAACCTTCTCTCTGTGAGTAAACTGGAATATGATCAAATATCTTAATGAAAAGACAAGATTTTTTTGCCTAAACATCTAGTAATTTCTATATGCATCTCTTACAGCAAGCCAAAACTCCTACTCGCACTTGTCGTTGTGCTTCTGCTCACTTGGATTAAACTTAAAGATTTCACGTGTAAAACCAAAGGCAGATGAAAACCTGTGCAGAAGAGACAAGTCTTCAGTTGGCCACCGAAAACACATATAAAAATTAGCAATCCCACCCATCTGCAGGAACAAGAGTTGACATCCTTGCAACAGAGCTAGAATGCCATTAGCACTCTTCACTTGCACTATTCACTTGAAGACTTTGTATGCAAATTCGCCCTATTTAGAGGACTTTTTGAAGACTAGCATTTAATTTATTTTCACAACAGGTATTCAAAATTTTGATGACAACTTCTATGCACCACTTCTACCCAAAAACTTCATAAAATGTCAGTTTTTCGTTTTTGCATAGTTAAAAAAAAAGATGCATATTGCTAACACTACTATTAATCTCTTTGGTTCATATAACTATTTCCTGGTTTTCATTTTCTGTAACTCTGCTTTCCAGAGTGGTGAAGAGCAACACTCTCCTCAGTCCCAGCTTCAGGTAAGTGGTCCTGCAGTTCTCATTCTTCTTCTGTACGAAAAGCAATAAATTTGTGTGGCACACTTTAGGCATACTGCTCTAAGCTGCTATCATAGAAACCATTCCTTCTCTAACCTCAGCTGCCAAGGCAGTAATCTTCCTCTCATGCAATAACTCTCTGGAAATGCACTTCAAGCAAATACCATGAAGAAACTAGTCAATAGCATTATTTATTTTTTTTTTGAGACTTAACTGAATATAAACAAGAACATTTCAGATATATGCATCCCATCCTTCTTTATGTTAGTCATCTCTGCACATTGTCTCACACCAAGAATACAGACTGTGTTTATAGGGGGAGATGGGCCATATTCAGATAACCAATACTTTATTTTGAGATCCTACACACAATTTCTCCTACCTAGTCTCTAGTCCATTCTCTATTCCAGGTCTTATATAGCTCTCCTGAAACTGAGAAGCTCATCTCTCTCCATCAGAGGTACAGGAGTATAGGTGAAATTTAATACATTTTGTAACTAAAAATAGTACTGTATAGCTTCCTCAGTTTACATGCAAGTCAATCAAAAAAACAAGTCCTATTCATTTTTATATTTTTTAATCTCCATTTCTCTCAGTTATGTTCTTTTCCTTAAACAGGCTTTAAAGATGCACAGATGACTGGCTTATGCTCAGTAAAGCCCAGAAGTTGACTTATCATACACTTCTGTCAGCCTTCCAGATGGTTTTGCTTATTTGACTCATCTCTCTTAATGACATCCCATTGGCAACAAGCACTTCAAGAAAACAAATTTCTTCCAAGTGAAAAAAGATCACTTGAGTCTGCCCCCTTAATTAATACACCTCTGAGTCATATCTCAATAAGTATTTCAGCACCTCTGGTTCCTATTCTACAGCCTCCAGGCTCATTTAACATTCAAAGCCACACAGACTTGGACACCTACCTACTAGTAAATCTAAAAGAAAATGAGCATGCAAATGCGTTAGACTCAAAATTTCAGTTTCTATTTAGTGACATACCTTGCCACTTCTACTTCACTTGTATGAATCACAAAAGTTGTCACTATTCCAGTAAAAAAAAAAAAAAAATCTGATGTTCTCCACTACAGCAGAAAGAAGGGAAGCAGAGCTGATCCCTCCAGGCTGACTAAGCTACAAGGACATAATTTCAGTAGCTCTCACAAAAGCACAATCCTATTGCTGAAAGTTCCTGACATTCATAAGGTAACTCCATAGCATCTGAACAGGCCATTACCCCATTAGTGCTAGCCATAAGCTTCATAGATATTTTATTTCGTACCAAATTGTGCAAAAAATAAGGAAAGCAATAAGCATGAAAATTTCTCCCTGCTGCAGTATTCGAGACATGAAAAAGGGGCCTGTGAAGGGATAGAGAAAAAAAAAAAAAAATGCAGTGAGAGAGGCGAGCTTTTCACATTCAGAGAGCTGCTTAGTTTTCAGAAGTCTGAAGTGACCCAAGCGATCAAGAAGCTGCTTTCAGTTTGAAATCGCCCAAACACTAGAAATAAAGCTTATTTTGACATTTCTCTTTAATTGACCAAACATACACTCAGTTAGTTACCAGTCTTATATGAATGCAATACTCTTCCACAGCTGATATATAAACACAGACACATAAAACTGGTTTCCAAGTACAGCCTTCCTTCCTTTTTCCACACAACAAACTTCAGCATGTGACAAGAGAGTGAAGATTAATATATACAAAAAAAAGGCAGATGACAATTTTCTTGTCTATTTAAAATTTTTTCTCAATTAATGTTAAGATCTTTCAAATTTTGTAAAAACAAAAATATCTATCCTTCCTTTCACTTCTAATGCACTATATGCTCCATACATAGATTTGGTAGCTGAACAGTTCTTAGACAAACTTTAGTCAGGCACAGATGCACTGAAAAATTTTCATCTTCATGATCTTATAAATAGTTACCTGCTTACTAAATTCATCAAAGTTCATAAGGGGTCCATTGTGGAACACAGGATAATAAAACACGTATGCCAGCATCCACAGGAATGAATGGGATGATTTCTGGGTAGATCCATGCCAACAATATTCTAGGCTGAAGCTAGTGTAGAAGAGGCAACGAACAGACAGGGTAAACAGAAGCAGGTAATACTCATTTTCCGTATCATACCATTTTCTCTGCAAGACAAAACAAAAACAGACCATGATGTGCAATGCTGGTAGGATCATGGTATCAGTTGTGATCCTAACTTTAATGGAAAACAGCACCATCAAAAGGCAACTAATGATAAAGAAGATACGAACAACTCTTCAACAAACATCACTAATGTTTGCAGAATAAGTGCTGGATGTTGATGGAGAAAAGGCCTCCAGAGCTGCTGTAAAAAGCATATAAGAACACACACACAAAAAAAGGAAATATCAGCAAATTCTGTTTGGCTGATTAAGTTTGTATTGCAGTGGACTTAAGAGGCCCTTACCATCTCTCAGCAAGACAGAAACCTGTCTATATAACATGAAAAGCATCCCTAACTCTCCCTCCTGCCAAAGGAAAACAAAAAAATAAAGATCATAATGACAAGCCATATAGTGCGTTCCCAATTTTTTCTTAGTCCACATAAATGAAACAAAGACAAATTTTTACAGCTGAGTAAGATTTTCTCCAAAATCTATATTGCCCAGGGGAAGAAAAAAAAGAGAGAAAATGAGAAAAGCAAAAATGAGTTTGCACAAATCAGTTCCAAGTAGGCAACTCATTAGGTATAAATTAAAACGTTAGAAAAAGTGTTCATCTCCATACAGTAACCTGAGCTCACAAACAAAGTACCGTCAGGCTTGACTAAGCAACTTCTGGATATGAATCCAAAAATCAAACAATTTAAATTGGTATGATTACATCCCTAATGAAGTAGAAAGGCATTTACTACAGCATTAGCAAACTTTTTAAACACACCCTGTCTCCATGGGATGGCACTTAAAACACTAAGGCACATGATTTCATCATAAGGCACTGATCGGCAAGATTGAGAGTCATGTCCACTGCTCTTCATGAATTGCAATTAAATGTTGTCAGACTGAACCACATTGTTTTTTCAGGTAGTTTTTAATGCTTCTTGCAAACCCAAACAGCAAAAGGGGAGAGCGCGCTGTATTTTTATATTCAAACCATACTAGGCAAAACAAGAAAAAAAGTGTATGTGTGTGTGTGTATATATATATATATATAATAATATAGTATATATAATCTGTCTTCGGGCTTCTCAGATTTTTTCTTCTTCAGATGGGGGCGATATATTACAGTCCAGTGCAAAATGGACAATATAAGAGAAAGGATTAGGCATGTTGCCTCAGCGCAGACTGACAAGAAATGACTCTGGAATGCTGCACCTTCCCTACAGTTATTCCTTGCAACCTACTCTTTCCCCTTCTTTTCCCTTTTCCTAACTTTCTGTGGGGGGAAGCAGAGGAACTCTGTTTTTAATGCCAAAGAAGTGACTGCTGTATATCTTTCTCAGACATCGATTTCACTAATGAACAACTCATTTGCCATTTTAAAATCCTGCAGGATAAACATTAAAAAAAAAAAAAGGCAAAAAGGAATAGAACACAGGCAATAACAAATGCAAACAGAGCTACAAATACTAGCTTTAATTAAATGTAGTCAAGGCTTTAAGAGAAGATATGTCACGCTAGCATGTACTTATAACTTTTATCTAATCATGTCATTTGTAGTCTATAGACTAAAAAAAGCAGCTAAAAATGATGTCCTCTGTCTTCTCTGTTACCTCAACCATATGCCTCTGCAGAAAAAGAGTAAGCATTAGAGATCTGGTTACACAACATTTTAGCAAGCTATATCTCAATTCTTAACATCTTGAACATTTGAATCCACAGGGCAGAGACCAGTAGAGGGCTCACCCAGCTGGTTAACAAACCTGTATCTCTGCTTTTAGAATCTCTCACTGCAAGCCTCACCGCAGTTAAACATTCAAAGACTTTCTGAGCCATCCTCTGTTCAACTGAAGCAACAGTTTTGCAAAAGGATAGATACAGTAATGTCAAAAAATGCCATAAACAAGTTCTTCTGCACTTAATTCAGACTACTGAACTTACCTTTGCTTCCTCTACAGCTGGTACGTGTAACGTGGATAACAGGGTAAGAGAGCACATCCATGTCAGAACTGGCATCTTAAATTGAGCCACAGCAAAAGAAGTAATTGCGTGTAGCAAAATCACTGCCAAGCCCTTAATTCCTAACAGAAACCAGCAAGCCACCATTCCATATACCATCAGACACCAAGGTTTATACTGCAAGTAAAGAAGAAAGAATTACCAACTATTCAACTACTTCAAACATTAAAAAAAAAAAAAAAAAAAATCACACTTAACCAGACTGTTATACATATGCTTTACAGGAAGCAAAAAGACATGCAGTCCTGTGCCACATGCTCTAGGTGACCCTGCATGTGCAGGGAGGTTGGACTAGATCTCTAGAGGTCCCTTCCAACCTTCAGCATTCTATGATTCTATAAGTAAAACCAGCTAGAAAATTACACAACGAGATATAACTCTACCCCTAAAGAAATTCCTGCTAATATCTCTTAATGACCTCAGCACTAGATATGAAACATATGGACTCCCTGAAACCCTTGAGTGAGGATTCCAAGTCCTCCTTTCATTCTCTGAACTAGAGAAGTTTATTTTTTGTGAAGTTTTGTGACAGTCTTTCAGAGGACACCACAAAATTGAATCACTATCAGTTTGGCTCAGATATTATCAGTTATTACATGCTATTTAACTTGAATAATGTGTCTTTTCCAGCACCCCTCATCAACTTGCCTCAGCTCTGCCTCATCAACTTCTGACAGGACAGAACATCCAACCATGATGGTCTTTCCAATGCATTAGTGTGTGCCTTTGCAGGAAGTGCAAGGCAGCTCCTCAAGACCAGACTAGGACTCTCTTACCCCGCTCCACCATATATATATATATAATGTGTGTGTGAGTGTGTGCGCACGCGCACACGTGCCATCTGTGTGTATCAACAAGAGGACAGCACTGGAGAGAGAGAAGAGTTACTTGTAGCTTATATGTCTGTACCTAAATTACAATTCAAGGCTTTCTACAGAAGGCACTTCCACACAATTCATACTGAAGCCTCTCTCACTTGACTATATGTATATAAAACTTATTAAGTTTCAGTATTCTTATAGGGGGCATCCAGCTCTTTCCTATTCTGGATAAATGATACTATTAAGAACTCTTGACTCTACAAGCTACACACCTCAGTACTTCAAAGGAAGAGCAAGCCACAAATAACATGCTGAATAGTTAAAGCGACCAAAGGGAACAAACTGCTTGATAGGTGGAGATGAAAGCCGCCCTGGTAACTTTAGTCTGCTGGAAGGCTGAGTTGGGCTGGACATATAGCTGGACCCTAGTACAGGCTTGAGGTCTGAAGATACAGAAGCCCCCACATAGACACACAGAACCCACTCTCACTTCCATACAGAGTCATGCACTGAGGATGTTTAAACTAAACAGCTCTTGTTCTTAAACAGTTCCTGTACCAAAAAGAGGTCTGAAAGCCAACCCTAAGCTGCTTATGAGCTACTAAGAGCCAAACACCAGCTTGCTGTGCTACAGTCACAAAAAAATCTCTGGGATTTATTTGGCAGACAACAGTCTACTCAAAGAGAGCTACAAGGGACTTCACAGGCTTATGGGATTATTTCCTGTATTAGGAGCAGCTACAGTTCCAGCTTCCAGAGATAAAGTTAGCCCTAAATATAAATAGCCGTAAAATGTGGGTGATGCTTCCAAGAGTCAGCAGAAAGCCTCAATACAACTTCTTCAGAAAGCATTTTATATGAAGAAAAAGGTTGTATACAATTACACCACAGAAAATTGCCAGGGCCATGACATGGACAGAATGGATGTCCAGCAACATACAAGACATATTTGTTCTGGAACATTGGTAGCAACTTAATATGTTGAAAGTTTTCAATCTCCTCTGAAACACACTATATGGTCCAGTGTCAGGGACAAGCCACAGCCCATTCTGCAGCCACAAAACTTGAGGACTGTTCTGTTCTGATAAAAATTACTACTATATGTCTTGCATTTTACTTGTCCCTTTCAAAGCCGGTCACACTGATTTATGACATTTCGTCTTTTTATCAAGAAGAAAGAGTGCTTTTGATTCTGTTTTCCATGCATAAAACTCATTTAAATTCTAAGATCAAGCTAGCAACATAAGTAAACATGATATTATTTATATTACTATGGAAAAATCTCCTCAGGGACTTCCAGTACATGTCCCATGAACCGTAACTCTTCACAGTCACATGTCCATTTCAGCTGAGCCACTGTCTATTTATGGATTTTTTTTTTTTAATTCTTTACTGAAAAAAATATAGAAACTGGTATCAGACCTCCTCACTACTGTCAAAGAATAAATATTTAGTTCTATTTTGCAACCTTCTGTTTCAAAACAGAAAGTGAACAAACCTCAGACTCAAGTTCTATATAACTTAAGTTAGCTCTCCCCTCGTACTATAAACCCAGAAGATGATTTCTGACAGGGAATGTCACAAGTTTAAAACTTAAGCTGGTGGAATTAAACACCTGGAACTGTGTCCAGAATGATATATCAAGCAATCATTTTAATAGGCAAAGGTGCCAGACCACCTGAATAGCACGGTATTGGGTATTTGGATAGTGCAGGTCAGCAGAAATGAAAAGTCCTTTCAGCAGGGCACTTGCACTAGATTGAAAATTCCAGTACAATTGTACATGGCTCTCTATATTAACCAGTGCCCCCCAAACCAAAATACTTTAATTACCCATTGTATATTGATAGTACAGGCAGAGGAAAGAGCCACACAAAGGAAATTTCTTTAGGCTTTCTAGACAAAGAAATGCTACTTTGTCATGAATTGAATAGTCAAGTTATTTTTTAAACAATCATCATTTCAAAATCTTGCAAGAGATTTTAGTCCTTCTAATGAATACAAGTCTAACAATACTTTTAGTATATACGTGAAAAATTGTTTTGCTGCAATAAAGTGGCCAGCTGTAGACCCAGTGCAAACAGTTTCCCCACCTTGCACATCACTACAAATCAATTCAAATAATGTATTCTACAGGCCTTGGTTTTTATCAGTTTGTAGTCTAAATGCCTGAGTTTCAATTCCTACAGCTAACTTAAATAAATGAAAACTCATATCTGCAAAATAAATGAACACATACCTTTCCCAGAAAGAGTTGGGACATTTGTGATACTAGCAGATGACCAACCAGAAGCCACAGGATATGTTCCCTTCCCCATTCTATCCAGTAACTCCACTCAAAATCCAGGGAATCCTAGTGCAAAGTTAATTAGTACATATGAATGTCTAATCATAAAAAGATATTCTTAAAAGACAACAAAATATCTTAATAAATACTAGATTTGTTATTCAATAATGCAAAATACAATACATACCACAAAATACACTATGTATAGAATTTTATTAGGCAGTCAAGTATCATTAATCATAGTGACGAGCTCCGAGAACTCCATTTTGACTTCTAATTTACAGTTCATAGAAATATCTTTACTTAATGTCATGTTGCATAAACCTAGAGTCAGACTGACTTGACAGAAGTCTTTCAAATTGATCAATATTGCAAAAATGTTCAAATCAGAAGGCACACAGACACATGTGCACAGGCACACACATTCTCCTACAGCAGAAACAGTCTTGTGAACACAGAGATGGAATAACATGCCCGCATCTAAATGCTTCCCATTCCAACCTACTTGTTTTTGTTCCACCAGAACATTTCTGTAAGAGACTTCTAGGAACTGTATGTATTCTGAACCAGGGTCACTAGGATTCATGCTGATAAGAGCTGAGTAACAGGGGAATGAGGTGTGCCAAGACAGCTTTGGGCAGGCCCTTTATGCAAATACATGCACTTCAGTCTTGTCCCACCCTCAACAAGCTCATTAGTCAAAGCCAGAGGGAAAAAAAATAGTTTCCAAATGAAGTGATTCATGTTGGAAAAAAAAAAAAAAAAAGGGGAAAACAAGAAATTGCAACTGCACCTGAATTACTCCTGGGTTTACCCAGTTATGCATTTGCATTACTTAGAGATCCACCCACAGCATTAATTCCAGTCAGTTATACTGACATTCTTTCAGTACTTAGGCAATTTAACTTTATAAAAATGGACTAATGAAAATTTTACATTCATTGCCAAAACTTTCCCAAACTACATATATTACCTTGCTCCTAGCCTGAGGTCTCAGATTAATCACAATAAAATGACTTGTTTTTTAAAGAGAAATATAGTTAATGCTTGGAAACATGGAACATGCCCCATCTACAAAACTTTTGTTCTACTCTCTGCTCAGGGGAACAACTACACGTTTTAAAGTTCATTCAAGAATAGTCTGAAGAAGAAAAAAAAAGTAAGATCTTCTCTACCTAGATCGGTAAGTTCAATGCAAACTGTTCCACATATTAGGGGGAAAGAGTTTTCTGACAACTAGGCAACAAACTGCTACAGGAGTCATATGAAAGATAACAATATATCAGAGCTATCATTGTCACAGGCACAAAAATCATCACAAAGCGCATATCAAGAGAAACACCCAACTACCTCCAGAATCAAAACACTCAAAGGAGGAAGAAGGAGAGAGAGGCCGGGGGGGGGGGGGAAAAAAAAAAAAAAAAAAAAAAAAAAAAAAGAGAGAGAGAGAGAGAGAGAGAGAGAGAGAGAGAGAGAGACACAGAGACAATTGGAATACAATTGTAACAGTGCTGTCAGCCTTTAGGACCACTAATATCTTAGCATAGAGATGAAAAGAAGATTCGACCCCAAATGCCTCGGAAGTGCACCTCAGCATCTCTGTCCTTCTGGCTCTCCTACAGCCATTCTGAGCCACCACCTGCAAGCTCCTCACATTTCAGAACAAGCTAGTTCAGCAGAAGGAAAACCTCCAGCTGGTCTTTCAGCTTCCAGTGAACATCCAGAGAGACTTCCTCTTCAGAGGAACAATCATTTTAAACAGCTCAATTCTTTCCGGCAGAAGGAAACCTTACCAGAAATCTTTCCACTTGTTATAATTCTGTTTGAATTTTTTCACTGCCTTAGCAGTCAAAAACATCTTTTCATCACTGTCGGAAAATTGACTATACAATCCATGCTGGGCTGTGCTGAGATCTGGCTACATGAAGGGAAAAAGTAAAAATCTACTTTCCACAGTTCAATTGGGATCAGAAACATGGATACTTCATTGGCTAGCAACCCCCTCTTGCACTCTGAACAAGTTTTCCTTGTGCTGTAGCGAAAGCCTGCTCCACACAGGTGAAATGAGCACCTTCAGGGAGCTCTCTTCTCTGCACAGTGCAACTTCAAGAAGCCATGGATATTTACAGTTTACTTCACTGAACTGAAAAATAAAGTAGCATGAGTGCCAAGGAAACTCTGATGCAAGTATGGGTAGATCATTTGTAATTGTACTTTTTTTTGTACCAGCCAAGTCTGGTTAGCAGGAAGGGATATGGAATAACAGTCACAATTTCTATAAGCAGAAGAAATGGAAAGTAATACACTTGGTCTCAGGTGAGAAAAACGCAAGACTTAAAGCACTGGCTTCCACTACTTGTCTTTCACCATCCTCATGACTTCTCATATTTCCCTTCCTCATTAATGGCATCTGCAGTATGTTTTCTTTGGAGACACAAGTGGCACAATTGCCAGTGCTTGAATGCCCTCCACTAAATGCTCTGCCAAAAGACAGTCCTTTTCCTTGCTAAAGGGCAGCTTACTTGCTTTATGCTATGAAATCAAGGACAATAAGCCAAATCCCACTGTAA
>VZSV01000012.1:4487121-4534267 GCA_013398735.1 Nothocercus julius
ACCCGCTTGGACGCAGTCCTGAGCCACATGGTCTAGGTGACCCTGCGTGTGCAGGGGGTTTGGACTAGATGATCTCTAGAGGTCCCTTCCAACCTTAAGCATTCTATGATTCTATGATTCTATTGGCATAAAGTGCTCGTGTCCTCCATGTCGTCTCTCATTCAGTGTCAAAATTCTGCTGTCCCAATGGAATCGGTCTCCACTGTCCACTTGCCACACTTTCACAAAACACCTCATCCTTTCTCCTTACATCTCCTCAAACTTCTGAGAGATTTTCTCAAATACACAGAGCCACAGGTCTCTAACAGCTTCCTTGAAATACTTACTTAAATACAAAAAAACATAACCCTTTGCAATTACTAGCTTGATAATATGCTTATATCACTGGCATCATGCAGATGAGTGCTGTCTCATTGCTTTCTTCCACTCTCCTGCCCATGTTTGTTTACAGTCATCATCTTATATTTAAAGTATAAACCATCAGGATAATGTAGGACTAAGAATGTAGGCATCATCATGATGATAAATCAGAGAGATGGTGGTGAAAAATAGTAAAGCTCTGTAAGGAAAATTAGAAACAGCAAAATCTTCTTCAATGCTTCTACCTCTGAAAAGTTGTTCCGTGAAAGGCCATGTAATTTAACTATGAAGTGAAACTGAAGGATTGTATTAAAACCAAAGTTATACCATTTTGCCATAAGACATTCACAACAGCCATTTCCTTCTCCCCCCCTCCCGGAGTGAAAGACAGCATAACGCAGTAACATGAGTGACTTCTGATTTTGCAGTAATCGAAAGATAACTTTAGAAATGAACAGGCTTGAAAAGCCAAATAGGAATATATGTGGGATTGGAAGTGCAGCTGCTGGCAGTAACAATATAGAAGCCATCTCAACCCGCGTTTTCAAAACAGGAGGGGTTGCCCTCCTCTTTGTGCTTCAGATATATTTAATGAATACAACAGCACTTACTATTAAAATCATTTTTACTTTCCAGTCTAAAATGTGCTGGCCAATGTATATTTGTCTATTCTTGCATCATGTCAAATCTTTTCCCTCTTTGTCATTGACATCTTTGATGTGTGTACAGTGGGAAATGTTTCATATCCTTTTAGATGTCATCTTGCTAGATATTGCATAAGTTCCTCTTATAAAATAGGATTTCAGCTCCCCTGATCACCTTAAGAGTATTTCTTTGCATGTTCAAATTCATCTTTCTTGATCCTTGAGAGACAGATTTGTCTGTAATATTCCAGAATGAGGTCTCACGAGTGCTTCATACAGAGCATTAGGTTTTCCCTATCTGAACCAGAAATATATCTCCTTGTGTCTCCAAAAATCACATTTGTCTTTGTCAGGGCCACATGGTGATCTATAATCATTCTGACTGATGCTTCTAATTTTTATTTCCAACTGTCTTTTCTGATGGATGACTCACATTCAGCTCACAGTATCAATCACAGTAGCTCCTAAACACAGGATACTTACTATATTTGCATTATTGAATTGTTGCAAGGCTTGAGGTCAGGTACATTTTCCTCTGTGAAGCCCTAATCTTCATCCCTGTAGACAGTAATTCCAAGTTTTGCCATCAGCAGGTTAATCAGTACCTTCCCTAAATAACTCTCATGGTGCCTGTGTAAAAGCACTAGACAACACTGTTGAATTCAGCAAGAGTTATGGCCGCTAAGGGTCAGTAGTGCTTACATTTTGCTATAGTTTCATGGTTTGCAATAGCTGAAGTTGCTACAGACAAAAACCCCTCTAGATGGCTGCATAATACAAACAGTATGCAATGCAAAAGTGGCATTGCACGTTTAAAATGCAAGGAGGCATAACAAGCTACATCATTTACAGGAGCTTACATCTAAAATGACATCTTTTTAATTAGTTATGTAGTGACATCCAGCCAGGAGTCTATGCATTTCTGTGACTATGTATGTGGCTATTCTTTCGCAAAGTTCACTGACAAGCTAATTGAGCAAGAACACTGACAAACTCTGACAATGGTCCCATCTGGGAGAATTTGCTTCTAAATTACATGGTGTGTGGGGGGGGGAGGTTAACCCATATTCAGTGGATTTTATATAGCAAAATGTGACAAGAATCTCAATGAATGATTTTACAAGACTGGCTGTAAACTAAGCTGTTGAATATAGCTGGCACAAGCTAGGTATCTACACAGCTTTAGATGTCTTGGATCAAAAAGAGAATCCTGCTATTTCTATGGTGAATGACTATGAAGAAACCACCCTGAAGAAATGGCATCAGAAAGTCCCACTTCTAGTCCAATCAACAAGGATTCAAGGAGCTTTTAAAATGTTTCTTGACATCCCAGCACCTGTGAAAGCCTGCCTGGCAGCCTGTTTCAGGCACTCTGCACTTTATGAGAAGCGTTGCTTGATGCTTGTACCCTTGAGTCAGGTTTCTCTGAAGCAAAACCATGACTTGTGTTGGTGGAGGTGCTTCTCTGGGGCAAGGGAAAGAAAAATGTGGAACATCTTGAGAATGGCAACAGGGTGGAGAGGCAGCAGCTTGCAGAAGAGAGTCCTGTATGGCTAGCAAAAGCCAGCAGGAAGGCATACACAAAAGAAAGTCTGTCTTTGGCAGAAGTTCAAATCATCTCTTTTCTTAACCTTCATTTTTTTTCTGAAGCTGCTATAGCATTTGTTCAGTGTCTGATACTGATGAAGTTTAATTTGTTGAACCTGGATTCATGAACAATTTAAACCTTATCTATACTCTTTTTTTTTTTTTTTTCAGAGCATAGAGGTGTCACATAGGTACACAATTTCTGACTGTCAAAGCCCTAGCATAAATTAAGTTACACAAGGGAAAAGGAAGTGCTCCTGATGGCATACTTCTTTTCCTTTCAAATAATTGGCTTAAATTAATACTCTGTATAGTAGGATGATTGATATATTGGTAAAGCTTTCTCAAATAGACAAGGACTTTAGGAATAGTATTTGAACAACGACAGCAGAAACTATGCCAGCAGCTTTCCTGGTCAGAGCCAGGATTTTGATTTTTTGAAAAGAACACTCCTCCAGATCAAGCTCTCTGAAATTTCGTCCGAATGTCTTTTCCACATTATTTTATTACTTCCCAAGGATTTCTGTGCAGTTGCCCACTTGAGAAATGCAGTTTGTATAATGTATAGTTGACTGTTAATCTGTGTAGTTGGATCATAGCTTCATGGTGTGTAGGAACCTCAGTGACTTCTAATTTGCTTAAACCTGGAGCTTGAAATGTTGGTTTCTAAATACAAAGTTCAAATACTGTTTGAGAGACAGTAACCAAACTATAGATATGACGATCAGAGACTTATGTAAATGACTTCCAGAATTAAAAACAGAGGACAAAGGTAGCAGAAAGCCTTTTAAAGGACCCTATTACGGATTTCTTGTGCAAGTTCCTCAGAGTCGAGCACATTGCAGAACTCCTGATTTCTCGGGCTTCTTCATGGCCACAGTGAAAGGGCACAGTGGGGGAGTGAGAGATGGGGAGGAGAGTGAACAAAGCATTCTGTACCTGAAAGAGCAAAACCATGTTTATATAAATTCCCCCTGGAGAACCACAAAGTTGTGCCCTATAGCTTTCCCTTATAGGTTTATATACCACAACACTGGACCGAGCCTCTTGTGTTCATTCATTCTCCCTCTGTGCATCATACCGCAAGGCCCTCTGCATGTAGCATCTCAGTGATGAGACACAGTCAGCATCCACTGAAAGTCTCCTTACTAGAAGTCCAGCATCATACAGCATTAGTCACCTATGTTTAGAAGAAATGGCAAGTATGACAAGAAATCTTCATGTAGCAAAACAGCAATATTAAAAATGGGGAAAGTCAATAATATAAAACGTGTGGTATTTATAAAAAAAGCCAAGTAAGTCTTCCAATAACCAAGTTAAATATGACACAACTGAGGCTAATGTGGACCCTCCCTCCAGAGATCCCAAGCATGGAGTTATGAATTCCAGGGTGAAAACATGTAAGTTTGCCCTTCTTGTCTTGTTTTGCTTGGCTTACCAAATAGCAAATACTATACTCAGGCACATCTTTACAAGTTTATCTATGCTCTGCCTCTGAGCCCCCAGCTTGGCCTTCTGTGAGGTGCTAAGAGCATTTTTCCTATCACTTCTAGGTAGGTGGATCTTGTTTATAAAGAAAGGCTAGCAATCACAAAGTCAGGATTTCTGTGCAGGCAGATATAATGATTTCCCTGGCTTCGTTGTAATGAATCCCTTGCATCTTTGAGGATCTGAAGCAGAAGATGTTTCATGCTCTAAGGTTGGAAAATTACCATTAGGCTTCTGACTGGAGATTCATAAAATTACTGATGGAAAAAAATACAGTACATTAATGCAAGCAGCTCAGCAGTGGATGCATGCTGAAAATCTCAGAGGCTTCCTCATAAATACACTACATGCTTTGCTTAACTAAAGCCCTGAAAACTATAGCTCCTGGTCAGAGCCTTTTAAGGGATTTCTTCCCTCCAAAACAAGCAGCACTGTAGGCTAAGGCTCAGTGCCCTGTCCTTACCATGCAGGTGGGCTCCGCTTGCTCACTGTTCCATATATGAGCTGATGTTTATCTGTGCTGCCCTGATAGCGTTGGAATCTTAATTAGCAATCCTTGCACAGCTTGCCCCCTTTTCTAAATAGTCAGCTATTAAGCATGAGGTTTTGCTTTTACCACAGTAATCTTTAAAATATGTCTAGTTTTAATTGTCACATTATGGGATTTAATGGGATGGTGAATCAGCTCCTACATGTCTTGGCCATAACGTTGAAATCTTACATGTAAGATTTGCTGGCAAGGAAAAGTAGGTAGTCCATTACTGGGGTGTTTAAACATCTGGATATTTCAGTATCTCAGACAGCCTTGGGCAGAACAGATGGCCTAGTCCAAAAGTGGAAGAAGGGATTCTTCAGAAAATCCCTACTTGAGACACTACTTTTCTAATCATTTTAAATAAGGGAGGAAAACATTTTGGAGAAAAGGCCAGATCATAGCCAGTTTACTCCATTCTCATTTGCATCATTACAGACCATAGCAAGACTCTCACCTGATCTTAGACAGAACAAGTAGCTGACAAATCC
The DNA here is from genome assembly GCA_013398735.1 of Nothocercus julius. Taxonomy (NCBI): domain Eukaryota; kingdom Metazoa; phylum Chordata; class Aves; order Tinamiformes; family Tinamidae; genus Nothocercus; species Nothocercus julius. The sequence goes on from VZSV01000012.1 coordinate 4,492,224, forward strand.
TACGTGATCCAAAAGGTGTTTTAAATTTACTTACACTGAGACTGTAAATCAGATGCAAATCATATTCTATTATACTACATTATAAACATCTTTTTCAGTGGCATAAGAAATTACTCCTATCTGTGCACATCTATATTTAATCCATAGCCATATTTCTGAAAACACTGCCTTTTTAATCAATTCAGTGAATGGAATAAATGTAGCAAAAAAATACATCTCAGATTACTATATGATAATTGACCAAAAATATTCAGGCAGAAAGCTTGCTCTCTCCCTGCCTGCTGAACATTTTTTCTGAACTCTCCATCTCTTGACATCTCTTGCCTATATGAACAGCCAGGAAAGGATCATTTCAGTTGTCACTGCCATCTGTATTTTAATAATTTATTTCTTGCTTCCTACTGTTCGCCATACCCTTGCAAAAATGTGGGCATAAATATCTTTCCAGGTTGGTTATGACTATTTTTATTTGACAGAATATTCTTCTTTTGTCTTTTTAAATTCTGCAAAGCTAAAAAGAGTCAGTGGAGCTGACTATTCAAAACATCACAAGCAGAGCTAACAGCCCTGTCTTGTAGCCAGCTATTGGAACAAACCAGCAGAGGACTCGGAAAATTTTCCCTCATAGTAATCAGCCAAAAATATAGATCTTAATCATTTTTGTTATTGTTGTTTTTTTGATGTTTTTTTGTCACCTTCCTGGTAGGAATATTATTTATTATAAACATTTCTCATTCAGATCATCTTTACAGCATTAAAACAGCTTAGTGTTTGGGTGCATCCTTGGATCCATCCATGTCTTTTATGAACAGATTTTCCTACATCCTAGCATCATGAGCAATGCCAATATTTAGCTTATTTTTCAGGCTGCCATTTCTTCAGGGTCTGTCTTTTTGTTCTGTGAGGGCGTGAGGCCTAGTCTTAATTACCTCTTATTCCTTCTAAGCCCTAGCACAATATTAAATACTAAAGTCACTTAACCCTGAAGCCAATGTAAGGATATTACTTGCCCCTGCCGTGCATGCTTTTGGGTTCTTAGATGCATTTTGGCCAGGTGGCTGTAAAATCCCATTCCCTTCCCATGTGCCTACACCTAGTTCAGTCAGCATCAGCCTTCACTTTACATGGTAACTAAAGAGCTTGAGGTTGGTTTCCTGACTAGTATATGGGTGACACCTTAAGAAATAAGCTAACATATTATGAACCAGAAGGAGCCTTGCTCTAAGCATATTTTGGAGAACAAATTATTTTGTGTGTTTTATCTGAGCAGGTTTCCTGCCTTGTGCTTCAACTTCCCCCTAATTTGTCTCCATTTATGTATTCTACCTCTACTCAGAGAAAGGAAAATACTCTGAAATGGACCTCCAAGCCATAAAAAAAAAATTACTTCAGGAAGCAGATAGTCATCTTCTATTTTGCTGCTGTGTTTATGTAACAGGGCATAAATGTATATAAATGATGAGAAGTGCTCTGTCATACTTGAAGCATTTTTTTAGATTGTTCTTGAGATGATGCCTTTCAATAAAAAAAAATTCAAAAGCTCTCTTGGTGCCTGTGCAAAATGCCAGCAACATCTCACCCTTTGTGGATAATCTCTTCATATAACTGTGCTAAAATATTAGCAAAAATTGCATTGAACTCATAAATATTTAAAGCTATTTGAAATGCTAGGATTTTGCTCTGCAACTAGCACAACTCAACTGAGTAACATTCAGCAGTATAAAAAAGTGGGTCACTACCAACTGTGGCTTATAACTGCAACATGCTTTGCAAATACATGGAATTGCAGCCTCAGGACAAGATACTGCTCTTGTTGCACAGTGTCTTCATTGAATATTGTAGACTTGGAACAGGCTTCAAATCTGACATCTACCATGAATTGCCATAATCTTCCTATGTTATTTAGTCTTTTTTGATAGCTTTTTATTGTAAAACAAGAAAGAGATTTGCCTCTTTTGAAACAGCACCTGGACATGGAAAATGAGCCGATTAAGAACCTGTCCATCAAATGACGCAAGCCCCAGGAGGGGATCAACATGCCTGGAAGGAGACAACTGAGGGTCACTGTTGCTGGTCTGACAGCTGGTTACACAGTCATTTCAGTGGAGGTTTAATGCAAAATATAGAGACAATTGTATGAAAGACCAAAACTCAGGAGAGTCCTTTTCTTCATGACTGTCCCTGTCACCAGGTACCACATCATACTTGCGCCATTTTTCTGTCTTTGACACAGGTATTCTGTGATCAATTTTTCTGTCACACAACAGCCTTCCCATGGGAAAGTGGGAAGCTCTCTTTTCGCTCTGCATTGTCTTTGGTGAGGTCTTCTCTGCAATGGAGACATGGGGTGGAAGCTCTCAGGGTGAAGAGAATCAAGATCTGACACTCTCTCTTCCTGAGGTTTGCTTTGGACTCCAGCACGTTATCAGAGAGATGTAATCATTTGCATTTTGAATGGAAAATGTTGAACAGAAAGTTGCCTTGGGGGTGAGAGGACAGGACCTGCTGCTGCAGTAGCAGCTCTTGGGGAGCACAGAGGGACAATTGCTGAGCTCTGAGATGCTCTGCAAGCCTTCACGGCATTCCCCCGTGGGTAGGAAATCTGCACAGGAGCTCAAGCAGAGATCCAGGTGCCTTTGGGTCAAACAGGGAAATGTTAGAGTGGGAAATGCCACTGGTATGCCAGTGGTTTTAGGCTGCAGTGTTTAAGTTGCAGTTGGGTACCTGCGGTTTATGCAAATCCTGTTTTAGATGCCAGTCCTTCGTTGGGAGTAGCCCATCTTCCACAAAGCTACTCACAGCTGTTACCCTTTCTTCATAAAGCAGTTTCTAGCGAAAGTATGAGAACATCAACCAGCCTTATGATTTAGAAGTGGCAGCCCAGAAAAGGCTAAAAAATAAAGCCAGAGTTTATTCCACTTGTGTTTGGAACAAGTTTTTCTTTTAAATTTTGGTCTCTGAGAAAACACTGCCATCTAATGCCACTTTCTAGTGCTTAGATGGCCTGCTTTGTCCTGCTCCAGACTTGCTGCTACCTGATCTATGGCTGCTTTTCAACACACAAAAAAAAAAGACACTTGAGCTTCAGAACTGGCTGCCAGCAAGCTATGCTCAAAGGCAGCTTATATCCAGGGTTACTGTTCGATAGAGCTGTTAGTTTGTTTTCAGTTGAAGCACTCTGCACATTTTGGGTAAAATACTATTAGGAGTGTATCTCCTCCCCATTTATGTTGCAATGTTCTTACCACAAGGAAACAGTGGGGAGCATTTTTGGTTTGCACTTTCCATAGCTTGTTCTGAGGAAACGCTATTGTGAATTGCTCTAAAAACACAGCTGTAGGTCCTGTGGTATGACTTCAGCATTTAATCTGTCCTGATTACTTTATAATACAGTGCAGAACTCTGTTCTTATGAGTTGTTTGCATTAGATCTCACACTTAAAATGTATTTTTTTTATCTTCAAAGTGTTTTCCAAGCATTAATTTTACAACAGTCTGTCAGATTACTTGGCAAAACAAAGCAATGTTATCACCACTTTACAGATAGAGGAACTGAGGTGAAGAGATCAAGCGATTTACTCAAAGCCTCAGAGAGAATCATAGGCAGAGCTGGGCCTGGGAGTTTCAGATTTTCTGTCTTGTGCTCAGAACAACAGTTCATGCTTCCCATCCAAACACTCACTCTTGCCAACAGTAATCCAACTTCATCATCCTTCAGGACATGCTGCAAGGCACATTTGCTTGTCTGAACCGCGCAAAGCTGTGGGGATGGCTCTGGTGAGGAAGCCAACAAGCCTTCAGCTACTGGGTTATTAATGGCCAGGTGCTGTCTCTTCTTGGAGAAGTCTATCTGGATAATGGGATTTTTAAAAGGTGCTGGGGAGTGCTTTGAGAATAGCGTTCCTTTTTAACTAATGAAGGCTAACAGGGAAGAAATATGTTAAAATAAGTCATCGGTACCCTTTAAGTCAATAGCTGTTCTCATTTATGACCATTTTCTAAAAAAGGGGAATCAACAGATAAGAGGCAGATGAAACAATTGAAAGTTAGATATATACCTTCTTGAAGGACACAAATGAATAAATTGGTAAGTCATTATAGTTTGAAAGCAAGTAATGTTTTTTGGTATTTTCTGAAAAGGAGAGAAAATGGGTAGCGAAGTATGATATTATGGTAAAAACTGCTTTGGGAGGGTACTTATGCGCCCTTTCTGAGATGCTTGCTAGCTGTGATTCCTCAAAACATTATTGTAAAGATGAAAAACATTCCTCACAGCTGCAGAAGAATTTAAAAATTTGCACAGTGTTTCAGAGAATAAATGCGATCTATTAGTGAAGAATACTTTTCAACAGTAATTTTCAGCAAATTGGTTTGTTTTCCACTCCTGTATAGCATCGACTTCTTCTCTTTTTCATTAGAAGACTAGTCAATTTTTTGAAGATCTGAGTGGGGGGAAAAAAAAAAAAAATCAAAGGAAAAAAAAAGTGTAATTGTTAAAAGTAGCTTAAGTGCATACAGTACAGAATTTGATCATTTTCTGTTCTGCTACCAATTTTATTCTTGGTATTGCTGTTTCTGTGGAAGAAGCTTGTTTACTACAAAATGTTGTGTACTACTAACACCTTCTTCCAGCATCAATCTGTGAATCCCAAATGTTTGGTCACGAACTGTGCAGGAGCAGAAGTTGGGCATTTCCAAATGACCTCCTTTGATTCCCGTTCAAAAATCCGCAGTCACTTAAAGCTCGCCTGCTTGACAGTGCACACACCCACACAAGCAGGACATTGTTCTCTATTCATCATGCCTGAAAACCATGTCTGAACTTGCGTGTTAAAAAAAATCATGTGGACTTAGCTGGGGGATAGGCATTTCTTTAGTATGGCCTGCAGCATATTTTTTGTTAAGAGCACACAGAATAGGTGCAGTGTGGTTTTGAGAAGTAGGACAGGATAAAGCCACTTTCCCAGGGCAGCACAGTGCTTTTCTTACCCTTGTTTTAGGAGCTGGCTGACAGCATGTATTGGCCACATTGCTATTCAAGGGTCTGAATCAGAGAGACTCAAAATGACACAGTCCCTGGCACCTTACTTATGCTAGACTGTAGCTGGAGTAGAAAATTAGATTGAGTCTAAATCAGCCTTAAAAGGGGGTTGAATCAAGAGGGAAAGCAATGGTTCCGGCTTTAATCAACAAAATAGTACTATGAATTTATAAGCAGAGATAGACACAATGAGAGTCCCATGGATCTAGACGTGGTACCTGGGGAATGAGACATTGAGTCCGGAGGTAGAATCTGCTGCTGGAAGTACTTCAGCCCAGTGGGCACCAGAAATCACTTGTAGTCAACTAAGGAAACATGTTTAAACCATTAACATGTTGCACGGGGGACTTGCACCAAACTGGATGCAAGCACCATTTAGCCTTACAGCTGTCCCAACATGATTGGTATAAGCCTGCAAGCACCACTGAAGTTGGATGTGATGTCTCAGGCACGTTTTGTGCCCTTTAGTAACGCTTTGGCAGCCCAGCCAAGCTAAGCCTGGCAGTTCCGTATCTCAGATGAATTATTTCTCACCTAACAGGAATTTTCCTAGGTAGGAATATCATCCAGGTGCAAATCATCCATTTTTTTTATTATATAATAGATCTGCTAAGCTTGGAGCTGCTTTTCTTCATTTGGACAGGTATTCCTTAACTATGCTTCACCTGAGCAACAAGGAGGTGCATTTGATCAGGCTTACATAATGGGCTTCCAGGAAGATGAAATTATTCTTCAAGAGGAAAAAGTCCTGGTCAGTTATAGCCCACATAAGCCTCATTTGATCATGTCTACCTTGTTAAAGGAGTTCACATCTCGAACCCTCATATGCTGGAACAATTTAATTTTTAAGAAGTTAGACTGCTCTGTGACCTAAGAGGTAACTCCTGTTCACCAAGCGGGCAGTTCTCTCGTGGATATCAGCACATGCTGCTCTCAGAAGGAAATGGGAACCGTGTGCACGTAGCTACCAAGCAGAACATTCCCCTGCAGTTTTGCCCCAATACACAAACAGTCCCCAAAACACATGGTCCTGCTGCAAAGACTGAGAGCAAAGACTTGTAAAGCTTCTAGGGACCCTTCAGGCTCCAGGTCAGAAAAATCATTCAAATTAATGGAATGGAAGGGCAAAATGGAGTGTTTTGCTGCATGGGACACATTTGTTCAGCTGAAACTTTGAAGAGTCAGTGCTTCCAGTCCAGCTCTCATAGGCAGCCTCAAAATAATGAGCACACAATGCATTTTCTTAAGTAGGAACATGAAAAATACCACCAGGTGAGTAAGCAGATGCAGTTTCAATGGCGTTTTCATCATAAACATTGAGGGTTTTGTTTTTTGTTTTTTGTTTTTCTATTTTTAATTACTATGAAAAGCTCTTTAGCAATGTCATTTTAAGCAAGTCTTTCTCTACAAAGCTTTTCTATTTATTCTTTATGATTTCCATCATCAGATATTAGCTCCTTCAAAGGAAGAGCAACTTGTCAGAAAAAAAAAGCATGTTTCAGAATTAATGAGAACATTTATTCTTTCTTTTCTCTGAAGAGGATTATAATGTGATGGGTGAAATATGAAGAATAATTAGTCTCATTGGATAGTAAACCCCAAACAATATTTTCACTTTTCATGATCTGAACGGGGTTAACAGGGCTTGGTTTTGGTTCACCAGCCAAGGAAACTATTAATGAATTCTAATTGCAAAATCTTTATGCCTGTTGATGTGCAAAGCTTAGAACAGCCAGATTGGCTTTCAGATCCCCAGATATGCTTCCAAGAAGCAGGTTAGAAAAATCATCATGTCACTTTTAAGTTGTTTAGACCTGTTCTGGATACCATCATTGCTTTATAGCAATGCTCTTCAGAGGGCAGGCCAGCTGCGTAGCTGGAATGACAGGTTACTTTACCATATGTGAAGTGTCAAATGAGTAGTTAGTAAAAGGGGTTTTCAAACACATGAACGCAGATCCTCAATCAATATATTTATGCTGCAAAGCTCCAAAGACATGAACTAGCTAGGAGTTTTGTCCTGTAATCTTAGAATTGCTAACTTCTGATGAGAAAAGAGGTGGTTATATTAATGAAAAAAGTATAAGGTATAATTCTCTTGGTGTTAGGTTCAGTATGTCTTTAGGTCTTCATTAAGAGCAAATTCTTTAAAGTGCGGAGGGGATTTTCTCAGGGCACAGTCTGAGAAAACGGGTGGAAACCTCAGGGAAAAGAGCTAGCGTAAGCACCATGGCTAATTGAAGTGGTCAAGCATAACAGGCATGAGAGAGAGAAGGCAGGATCAGTATCAGCAAAAAAAGAAATTGTTCAGGGGCTGGGATAAAAAAAAAAAAAAAAGAAAAATGAGCTGGCCAGCCCTGCAAGAAGGGTCTGCGATCTCTGTGTCAAGGCCCTGGCGCTGGCTCAGCTCAGAACTGTGCTTGGCAGGAGCTCCTGCTGCTCTTAGAGGCCCTGGTAAGTGATCTAGCACAATCGAGCGCAATTCCAGACACGCTCCCCCTGGTCACCCTACTGATGGGGCTAAGATGACAAAAGCAGGCGTGCAGATGCAGATACCTGTTACACTGTCCAGAGCCCTTCCACGCAGGCACTGGGGAAAAGACTGGGAAACTACAAAGGAATTTCTGAGTCTCCTTTTCCTGATTCACAGCCCTGGAATCAGTGCCAGACTGCCAGACTTATTTGGCTCCCAAAGAAGCCTCTGTCATCCTTGCTATATGTTGAAGTAATCTATAATGAAATGCAATAGTTTTTTTTTTCAGACTAGGTATTAATGTGGAAAGGGCAGGACATTATTCCTAAGGGAGCTTCTTCTCCTGGAAATGTCTTTCTGAGATGATCCCATGGCTTAGGCAAAGACGATTTTTGGGAGAGGAGAGGAGAGGAAGAGGGAGAGGGAGAGGGAAAAGGGGAAATCTTTCTACTCACAGTTCTAAGGGGAAGAGCTGGGAAAGGGAGCAAGTTTGGAGATAGTTGCTCCTTTCCCATTGTGTCTGGAAACTAACTGTTGCAGCCACAGCAGACAAAATGAAAGGAAAGCAAGACGTAAAAATGCAGCAACAACAGCCCTGGCTGCTAAACTAACAGAATTATATTATCTGTCTGAGAAACCATGTTGAAAACTTGCTGTACTCCAAATCATATTCTTTTTCTTCTGATGGAATAAGGCAACATCTTGCTCTAGTTTTTTCCACCACAAATGTCAAAAAATAAATGATTTAAACCAGACATACAATATTTGTGCACATTTCAGGGCAGCTCCGATTTAACAGATGCCCTGTATTAATAATATACAGTTGTGACAGGAAATGTGGTTTAGGTTCCTGGAGAAACATGAAAGCTAATTCTATTACTCCATTTCATGGTGCTTTTCCTCAAATGTTAGACTGGTTCTGATTATACCGAAACCTTAGAGTGAGAAAACTTTGTCAAGAGCATTAACTTATCGGTGCTTATCCTCCTCCGTCCATGTCTCCTCCCGCTGACCTACATCCTGTGCTACCTGCGAACAAGCCTAAAACGCGCAGACAACACTCTCTTACACAACCCGGGAATACTGCAGAGCTCCTGTGCTCGGGCTCTTTCAATTATTATTTTTCCTTAGAGATATTGGGTTCTGCTTCCTGTTCTCTCTCGATTCTGCCTAAAGAAAAGCATTCAAACCTCTCTCAGCTTAACAAATCGTTCCAACAACAAAAACCTCCCCCCAAAATCCCTCTCATCCATTGGAATGAGACAAATGATGGTAATTGATCTCTAGAGGGGGTTTATTAAGGGTCTAAGCACAGCACTTCCCAGAGCATTGCTGTAATAGGCACCAACTCAAACAGATGCTCCGTTTGCTATCTGCATTTCATCACTTGATGCATTTTGAGCAACTGGCTTGAAAATGACATTTTTTTTCTTTTTTCCGGAAAAAAAAAAGGGAAGCACATTCTGGTGGATTGAGAAATACTTGTAGCAAGTTCACTATTCATTATTACTAACACTAGTCCATATTAAGCTTCTCTTCAATGCCAGAAAATTTATAGAGTTTATGTACCACTGTAGGTAAACAAAAGTTATCATAAGAACATCTGCTACTTCCAATGCATAAATACGTATCTTTTTACTGCAGGAAACCTCAATGAAAGCCTGTATTCAAGAGCATTAGTCTGATAATTAGCGAAGTGGTTTATAGCCAAAGAAATATCAAATATTTAATTACTACTTGGTAGTAGAAAAGGGAGATTCAGACAACAGCAACCAATGAAATAACCCACACCACAAGCACAGACAAACATCTACAGCTAATATTGTGTTTGGAGCAAAAGCAAATGTCTGGAGGTGAATTACAAAATTAGAAAAAGCTGAGTTTAATAAGAGCTTAACTGAGCTGCCCGCACTGGAAAGAAAGCACTTTGAGGTTTCACAGGGCTCAGCCCCTCTCCTCCAAAACCTCCCTGTTGGGTATCGAATGCCAGTGCACTTAACCAATGAAAAAAGTACTCAGAAAGTCACATCAAACTTTGGTTATTTCATCACTGTATAGGAATAAAATGCCAGGACCTCTTGAAAACTAGCGTGGAAATCCTTTCCCCCCCATACACACACACATTAATGCCTTTCTAGTTATCTCTTCCGTGGGCGAATCTCTCCTTGCCTGCTCAGAATGACATCATTTATCATGGCATGGATAATTTCTTACAGACTGAGCACTGGTTGCCGCTTGTAAAATCTCAAAGGGCTCCAAAGCTTTGGTTGTGGCCTGTCCCTCGGCCTGGGTGATAGGGGAATAAATATAGGAAGCCCCTCTGCAGACCCAGTTTCAGTACTAGAAATCCAAGGGTGACTCTGCAGGGCAGCCGGCAAGCTCTCAGATGTGCCAGACACCCCCATGGTATTCCTCACCTTAACAATATTTGGAAATCTCATCAGCATTAGAATCACATCAGGAATTAAATTTGCATTTTTTTAATTACTTAAATTTTGGTTCAGGCATTAAGAGCTATTGCCCCCCAGATATCCTCTTCCCCTTTGAACTGGCTGAGCAAATGAGAAAAATCTGTTTATCAATTTGAAGTGTTTTCCCTGCGCTGACTATTATTACATTATTTTACCAATTTACAAATATCAATTATAGTTCTCTGAATAGTTCTGAAGATCCTGCTCTGCAAGACCTTGTTGTTGTTTATCCTGTAGCACCTGTAAGCGTAGCAAGTGATTACATAAATAAACAAGGGTCATACTCACCTCTGTGAAGAATTTTCAGTCTAGAAGGGAATGTCAATAGCTAAAGACTACAATTAACCTTTCTTAATGTGGGTAGCAGAAAATGAACTAAGCTCATTGTCTGTTCTGAAGACAGTCCCCTAAAGTCCCTGCTGAATTAAAGCTGTGTAAAATACATATATTCTTTTCCAGTAGTTCTGTTCTACTGCTTCATAGCAGAACAGTTGATAGAAACAATGCAATTAACTCCTCTTCTGCAGACTGGAATCAATACAAAAGAGGGCCTTCCTTGTAAAGGCTCTCTTTAAAGGCGTATGGTGAAAAACCGAAGACTTTTGCAAGAGGAGATTTCAAGGAGTAATCTACCAAATGGTGTCATAATTCTGATTGATTGGCTATAATTCCCTTATGGGAAGATTTTATCAGATACTGGAGAGACAACTGCATGACCGAAAGCCTGAAAGTTGAAATTAAAAAAAAATTGAGGTAAGAATCGAGCTGCAAATTATTGGCTGTGAGGGTAGTTAACTGGCACATGCACTGCCACCTGAAGCATTTAAAGCAAGACTGAATTCCTTCCTCACAGTAGACACTCTAAGCCCACTACATGTCAAAGGGATTTCTCTAGGAAATCCTGGATAAAGCAGTGTGCTCTGTGTAATGCAGAAGAACAGACTAATTTATCGCATTGCTGAAGTGTGGTCTTAAAATACATGAAATATTAAAAAAAAAAAAAAGATGGTATATAAACATTGACATAAAAGAAAAATGGGTTGCGTAAGATAATACCAGGCAGAAGGGAAGGGATTATATCCTAGAATGAAGAGTGGTAGCAAAAATGAAACATTATGCTTTCCTGAGCTGGAAGGTGGTCCTATAAAACAATGGGACTGTTTGTGTTAAAGAAAATGTGAAGCATTAAAGCCCAACAAGGAAATGGATGGGCAGTTCTTCAGGAACACTGTTCTTAAAGTCACTGTTCTTCAAGAGATGGCACACAGAAGTAAGCATACCTGGGCCCAGGCTGAGTGACAATTGTTGAAAGTGCTTTTTTTAGTTATTATTTTTTTTAAATATGAAAGAGTACTCTTGCAATTCTGGACAGTTCCACCCAGGAAAAAAGTCAAGGGCACCACAAGCAATTCAACAGATAGGAGTTCATAATGAACACACAAATGCAACTAAATGTTGGCGTACCTGTGAGCTTGGTGTAACATCAGGTATTTCTCTGGTTGCCACTCCACACTCCTCCTTCCCTTGAATGATACGTGTCACACTGCAGATCAGCCATGGGGTAACTTGCTGCTGCTGCTCATCTCCAGGCCACTGCAGTTAACATGATCCCAGGAGCTGAGCCAGCACAGGTATTTCCACAATATGCTGCAGCCTGAAGTGCAAACATATCCCTTAAAGTGAAGAACTGGTCAATGTGGAAAAAAAACTTAGAACCTCAGCAGTGCAAACATGGAAAAAAAGGTGACTTGACTAATTTGTGCACAGTTGTACTCATGAAAGTCTAATTAAATCTAACACCTTGGAAAGGCCAATAAATATTGTTGCAGTTGGTGGCTTTCCATCCACTGCTGCGGAGATTTATTAAGAAGCTTAGCTTTTCCACGAAAGGATTACCGAAGTGAGGACACTGCCAGTTTTTTATGATGATTTACAAAAATAATGAGTCTGTATCATTAGAATAGCATTACATTTCTGACTTTCTATAAAGGATCAAACTGTATTTCAGACCTGAACAATGCTTATGCTAAGGTATAGTCCGAGGATCTTTAACACAATCGCTCAATCTGATTTAAAAGGAGATCTCAGGGACTTTGGCAAGGGTACAAGCACAAGGAGCCCTTGTACTGTGATAATAACCTTGAACAGGCAGTGCCCTAGGAATAACCTGAAGCAAGAAGATATGGCCCGGAAAGATCCCTATCACTCTGGGCAGGTCTTTTGGTTGCATGTAGGGTTTTCTGTTTCATTTTACTTTTCTGAATGCATGCAGAACTATGTATATCATAGTGCCAAAAAAAAGGAAAGTTTGCATCATTAAGGAGTGGAAAATGTGGCTTCTTCTTGTATTTCATTTAGTAGAATTATGTGACTATTCCACTAGAATGGATTGGAGAATTCTTGTAGGAGCATTCCCAGCAGCCTGGACACTCCTGAAAAGTGTTATTTCCTTTGCACATTTTTGCTTTCATTAAATTCTTTATCAGGAGAAGAACCAGAAAGCTGCCATTTAGGAAGTGGTGCAAAGTGCACCTCATCCTTATTTCGCATGTATCACAGGCTTCCTACGGAGTCTTCAGGAGCTTTTGAGTTTGATTCTGAAAGATATATATATATATGTTAGAGAAGCAGAGGCTAACAGCTTCTGATGAAGAAAGAGCATATGCTAAATCCGATTTTTTGTTGTTGTTGTGCGCAAAGGCATTGCCTGTTAAATATACAGTATGCTAAAAAGGGCCAGTTCTCCCCTAGCATTTCCAGGAGTCAAGACTAACACTGGAGAAGTGAAACTCATCTCCACAACAGCGAGTTGCTAAGTAGCAGCTCCTGGTGGACTGGTCATTTGTCTTTCTACAACATTTCTCCATTTTTCTTCTCATACCCTGGCCTCTGGAGCACAAACAGCTCCTTGAACTAGCTTTGTATATGGCTTGAGCCCTGCAAAATCCATCAAGGGCTGTTGAAGATGTGGATACAAGCCCTGGCTCAAGGAGACCACCAGCTGCAGATGTCCAGAAGCTGGAAAGGTGTGCTGAAAGGGGGCTGCATGCTTGTCAAGCCTCGCACGGTGTGTACAGAACTCTGCGTCCCGAGGTCTTGGCGCATCCCCAAGCCCAGCGGTGTCCTTGGAGCACCCTGCGTGTGCTGAGCCTCCCAGCACCCTGCTCCCCTGCAGAGCCCGCTCTGCTCCGCTCCCCGCTGCGGAGAGATCCCCCGAGCACCCGTAGGCCCCCCTTCCGTTAGCCTCGCGCCCTGCGCTCATGGGAGCCTGGGGGGGCTACGACCTGCACCCATGTCCAGCCTCTCATCTGCAATGGAGCTGAGGAACCTCGCTCAGCCCAGACAACGGGGAGAAAACCTTCGATACACCGACTTAGCAAAACCCAGTGTCCTGGCTGCAAATCCACTGTAATCCTGTGCCATGAGAAGGAATCCCTGCTTGTTTGAGAGTCAGGAAGCTGTTCCACATTGTTATCCTCTGCAACAGCCATCCTGCCCCTGCTTTTTTTTTTTTTTTTCCCTGTCTTTTTCTTTATCATTTCTTTTTTGTGCATTCTGCAGTAGGTGAAAGATCCCAAAATGGTGCAGACGATAACATCACACTTTTAACAAACTGCAGACTGATGGATTCTTACCAGCGACTGCGTTCACCGAGCAAGCTTCAAATTTAGACAAGCAGGCACATCGTTTAGCTGAAGGGAAGGTAATCCAAGAACTGATGTTATTGTTAGATAAATGCCTAACAGGACCAGCTGCAGCAACGAATAAGCTCTTGACTTCTTCCCTAATGGACTGTGGCTCCTTCTAAGGAAAAAAAAAAAAAAACAGTGTTTTTATTATTTCAGTCTTTTGCCAGAGCATGCTATCACAGCACATCATCGGGATATGCATGAAGAAACAGGAAAAGCAGTACGCACATGTGCATGGCAATGTCAGTTCAAGATACAGGGAGACAGATTACTTCTAGAATATCAAACACGTCCGTTAAGTTAAAACATCACTCATCAGATATTTGACAAAAACTCGGCTGGAGTGAAACTGTACAAAAGCTGCAAATCAACCCCTAAATGGAGCGTGTAAGAGCAGAAATCGCAACCCCTCTGGGAAAACACACGAGCAAACTAGCACCACTGCCCCTGCCTGTTCCTCGAGGTCTCTCTCCCTGCAACTATTATGAAACCCCCTGGTCTTCAGCAAAATGTCTCCCCTGGCCAAGGCACCAATAGCCCTGGGCACCTTTCCATGGCTTGTACCCTTCTCCTAATTTCCGTGCAGCTTCTCCAGGGGATATTTTGCCGTGTGCTTGTGCTTAGACAGAGCTCTGCTGCTTTGTGCGGCCCACGGTTCCTTCCAGTTTATCCTGAGCTGGGCTAATGCAGAGTTCCCAAGCCCCCTCTTGTTCTTCATGGCTCACAGGGACAGCCCCAAACAAGCCTCTGCGAAACACTTGTTTGCCCTGTCTCTTATTTAGCTGCACCACTAAAGAAAAGTCTCCAGGGGAAAGAATAGTTGGCAGAAACTTAATTTTTTTTTCTTTCGCCAGTTGTGACAAAGTATGTGAGTGAATTTTAGCCCCCTGAGTGTATTTCAAAATGCAGACACATAACAATCCATGCATAAATATCATATATATATATATATGTATATATGTATTTAAGCATCCTTTAGTTGCAAGGATTTAATTTCTGGAATCAGTTTTTGGTTTGGGTTTCCAGTTACAAGCCAAAAATCCACATTTCCACACTCAACATATAACAAAGGCCCCTGAAATTGAAACAAAGGGACAAAAGTGACTTTATTTTAAAGATCTGGTAGTTGACAGGGAACTACTATGGGAAACAGATGAGAAACAGAGCCTCCAACTGAGCCGTGTGAAGCAGCCCAGCGCTGCCTGTTACTGCACAAAATGGCAGGCACAGAGGACTTCTTTTTTCTTCCCTTCTTGCTGCTTTTTTCCTGTTTTATCCTCCATTTGTGAAATGCAAGCAATTCTTTTGCTTGTGGGGTCTGTCCTGGCCCTATGTACCAATTCCGTGCGGTGCTCAGGAAAGCCAGGGCAGAGCAGCAGGTAAATCCTGCTGACAGAAGCCTGGGAGCCCATGGGGAGGGATGGAGCCCGTGGATGGGCTGCAGGGTAGGCACAGGAGCCCATGCATGAGGGAGGACAGTCACAGCACCATAGAAAATAAACTGGTCTGCAGAGACCTGCAAGTTGCTCATGAGCAGCCTTTCTCTTGAGGCCGACCAGGGCTGGTTCCCACGGAGCTCCTGAGAAATATTTGAATGGGAAAGCAAATTATTATCTATTTTTGCCAAGCAGTTTAATTGAAAAGGGAAGAAACTTCAGTTTTACAGATTGTTCATCCAAAAATGCTACTCCTTCTAAAGCACGTATTATCTGTGTGCTTTGAGATGACTCACCGGAGTCCTGCTATGTCTGGAGAGCAAACAGGCCATGTCTCAAGGGGCAGTTTAGCCCTGGCACAGGTTACTGAAGGAGCAGTTCCCATCCTTGCAGATGTTTAGAAACAAATCACATGAGCAGCTGCCAGGAACGGTGGGCAGCTGCAGACCAGGAGGGGAGGACTACATCTCGCCATCTCTTGCAGTCCTACATAGCTGTGAAAAGACCCTTCAGTAAGACACTTTGCATTTTGTTGCTGACAGCAGAAAAAGCACTTCCTATGCATTTATTATCAAATGGAGCATGTGGAAATAACTTTGAGTAATTATTTCTGCTGTCATCCAGAAATAACGCTCATGGGACAAGCTGCCATCCCAGCTTTGCCTGTGGTACAGCCTGCTGCTAGCTGCCTGTGCAGGTAGCGACTCCCTCCTGCAGAGGAGCAGAGCGGATATCAGGAGACCTGGCCACTGCCAAGGCTCAGTATGAACAGGGCAAGGGGCAATTACAGCAGTAGAAATAGAAGAGAACTGGATCCCTGAGAGACCTGCTTGATAGAGGAGCTTTATTAGTTAGAGTGACAGACCAAGCTGCTAGGTACAAAGATTTACTTTCCATGCAGGAAAAGGCACTTGGTTTTGTTAATTTGTTAATGGTGTGGTAAAGCCTTGGGGAGAGTGTGACTATTTATATAGCAGCTGGACTCTTCTGACATCAAGGATTTTGAAATATTTGCAGGGTCACTTGACCCTATTGATGTTGCTAATATTCAAGTGCTGTAAATATAAATGGATTGATGGAGTAAGCAATGAAGCAAGCTGTCCCCAGCATATGACCATATATAGACTTACAACAAATATAAAGTATATTCTCATTTTCAGGCTTTGAAATTTTCTCCATGAATTTTACAAGCCTGTGTTTACTTCTGGGCACACATTTTTTCCTGCAAATCTGGGGGAAGAGGGCAGAGCTGTCCCTAAAAACCCAGGCGAACATATAAGTCCCTGTATTGATAAGTGCATTACACACCTGGGATCTTTTCTTACAGGGTTAGCTACAGCAGAGCACATGTGTGTGCCTGCACTCGTGATACCTTATTTGCCTGTATTTAAGTGTGAGTGTTCTCCTCAGTACCTGGGTGACATGTAAACAAAGCCTGCACCTTTTTCCATTTCCATTCCTCTACCCTCGATTACTGCCTTCCCTGATCAGCTCCTTCACCAAAAAAACACCTCATAACACCTAACACCTAAGGGGGAAGATGTCACACAAACTAAACAGGACATCAAAAATCTCTTGTATCTCAGAGCAGAAAAAATATATCTGGGCTAAATCAGGTCATCTCCCACGGGCGAGGTTGTGACCAGACAATACATGTTGCAGGAAACTGTGTTTTCAAGAGATTCTGTTGGGGTATGAGTCTGGCAATGGTAAACTGGTTATTCACTACAGTCTCTGGAAAATTAAGCTTATATCCTACGCTATTTGCATGTTTGCATCCCTCAAGAATTCATACTCGTTCACGGTATGTGGCATCTTGTTTTCATGCAGAGATGTATGACCAACAGTAATATACCCTGAAGTGTGATGGATTGCTATAAGCTCCTGCTCATGGGGGAACTGGCAGATTGGAGTGCAAGGGACCACACTCCCAACAGGGTTAAGAAAAAAAACAAGGAAAGACCTACACCTCAGGAGCTAGCAAGTCTCCTCTCATCTCAAGGAAGAAGCTGGGAGACCAAGATGATCAACTATACTGAGAATTATAGCAAGTAAATCACCTAAAAGAGTGGGTGTATTTGCCAGCCATTGCTGGACTAAAGATAGAAGGCTTTCCTTATGCACTGACCCAGAATATCTGAAAACATGAAAAGAGGCCATTTTCCACTGTCTGCAAATGGAGAAACTCTGCAAGAAGGGACTGATGCCAAATATTTTTCTAAGCTTGATGTGTCAGAAGGGTTCTGGCAAGTGTCTCTAGAAAAACAGCTCATGTTTGCACATATTCACCAACCTTTTTGGGAGACAGTTTCTTCAGACTGCCAGTTGGGTTGTGTTTGGCACCTGAAACATTTTACTGGAAAATACAACATGTTTTTGTTGCTGTAGAAAGTAGTAAGGTTTACAAGATTTTGTTTTGATCCTAGGAAAAACAGTAGAAGTTCAAGGCTGGGGACTTCAAGCAGAAAGAGCCAAAGTTTCTGGCTAAAGCTAAACAAGCAGAAATACAAACTCCCTCTAATGGAAATAACATACTCAGGAGAATAATTAACACTGTGAGGAATACAAGCGGACCACAGTATGGCTGAGGGCATCACAGACATGCCTGGTCCAATCAACAAGAAAGAAGAATAAAGATTTGGTGGAACTGTGTGTGGATGTTTGTGCCTAATTTCGCTAAAATAAAGCCAGTTTCTGTCAGGAGTACATCTCTGATGGCTTTGGTGTTAAGATTTCAGGTAGCCGTACAAGACTGGCTCACTGCCTTTCACACCCATGGCAATTTTTGCAAGCTAGGCACATTACTTTGCCTTTGACTGTGAATATATATCTGTGTACACCAGGCTACAGCTTTGCCCTAGGAGATGGACTTTTAAAAAGGAGAAGCTGCAGAGCAGTGCGAAAGCCAGCCCGCTCTGGCCACAGGCAGGTGTGACCTCAGGTAGCTCTTTCAGCAGCGTGATTGCCCTGAGGTTGGCAGACCCTTCCTAGTGCTTGCCACATGCCCAGTAACCTCAGGGATGGTTGGGTCCTTGAGTCCTTTGTGAGCCTGGGACAACCGTGCCAGCGGACCCGCTCAAGAGGTCACCTGCTGCTATGATTTTATGCGGTGGGTTACTTGTTTTTAAGGATTATACTAACTGATGAGGCCTTGTTATGTCCCGTGTGGCCTGGTTACAAGAATGCTGTCATGTACAAAGAATCAGAGAAGCAAGAACAGTTGATGGGAGAGAAGGTTCTCCTTTAGAATCACTACCAGGACCTATTGCCTTGTGAAATTCAGCTTAATCAAGCTGCAGATTTTCATACATAATGAAATATGATGATCTCATTTCACTGATCTCATTTCAATTTCTCTTAAAAATCACACGTTTAATCCGTTTCTCAGCTGCACGGTTCCTGCAAGCTGCGTGGTAGAGCACTCCTAACAAACCTGAGCACCCGGGTTCTGCCATTACAGCACCTGCATGTTCCTCACGCAGTTCCCAAGGACAGTGCCGTGCACGGCGCCAAAGCAAACTGTTGCGCTTCGATTCTTTTTAATTAAGATCAGCAGCACATCTCTTAGCATAATTTGATGCGGCCGCATTTGTGAGATTCCTTTTTGCTATAGCACAACAGATCTCTTGAACTACAGTCTAATGGGGAAAAATAAGTCTGGTGGGCATACTCACAGCTATGGGGAAGTGAAGAGTGTTAAAAAAAAAAAAAAAAAGAGAGAGAACTGCAGAGAAACAAGTCAGTGGTGATTTTTTCAAGTGCCTAAGCAACAGTGAAACATCAACCGTATCTCTGATACCCGCTCCTCAAGGAAGACAAAAACTAAACAGGAAAAAGCAAATATTCCAGAGTCATAGGTTTAACAACATGAACCCAATTAACATACACAAATACATACATTGTGCATATGAGATGCTTATTGCCTAAATCTCCAAGCTCAGCACTCAAAACAATACTCAGTTATCAAGGCACCTTAAGATCTTGGCTTTCATCCCCAAGACCAGATTGGAAAGGTGTATGATTAACTAAAAGATATGTTTGCCTCCCAGAGACAAAAGCTATTTACCACTGCAACAAGGCCATATATAGGAGAAGAGCTTGGAATGGGATGGAAATACTCACAGCCGGGGGACACAAGCTCCGACAGCAGCGGCTGCAGCTGTCAGCTGTAAGACTCGCACACCATCCATACCTCCCCAACGGTAATAAATGGGGCACTCCAGAGCTTTGCAGAGCTTCTCCAGTACAGGATTTTCCTACAATAGCACCAGAAGCCAGTCATCAGACATTTCATTAACATTTACTTGGTAATGGGGGAATAAGACGGTTCTAACCAGCCAAACCCTAGGGATTTTGCACCCTCACAAGTTCCTATCCTGCATGGGCAACACCTGGATTTTGGTTCCAGGACCTCCCGAGCGCTGCCATCCCATGAGTCCCTGTACGACGGGTACACGAACATAACCTCAGCTGGCAACCCACTTCAAAGACCTTGGCAGCGGCACAAGTCTGATATTAAAACCCTGGCACAAGCAGTAGGACTTCTGGCCCCAGGCTCGCCGCCGAGAACAAGACTGTGCTAAGAGCCGCCTCCTCGGGCTTGCAAAGCTGCAGGCGGCCGGCCGGGCCTGCTGGCCACGCGCGGCGCCGGGGGCTCGCTTGGGCCGAGCTAGCAGCACGGGACTGGCTCTTCTGCAGGAGCTGCCTTTACCTGGCTGCCGCAAGGCAAATTACCCAAGAGCTTCCTCACTACCCCCAAGATAGGAGCCTCTGCTCACACTGAAGCACCTTATTTTCTGTTTCTTTACATTTGGAGATCCTGTTTTTTTTTTTTTTTTTTTTTCCAAGTGCCGCTTTTGTATTGCTGTTCCTCAATATTAACAATTTTGAAAGTGTTGCTACATCACAACAACATCCCTCAAATTAACACAAGTGTTCTTGCTCTCAGCTTCTTCCTATGCCCTGTAATCCTACTCTTAATCACATTTTTTTTCTTTTCTATTACCTATATAAGGATCTTCAGATGTTAATACATAATGCATGCTTTGCCTGTGCGTAGGCAGCTCAGAAATCTTCAGACAAACTATTCTCTATGAGTAGATGCTACTATGACACCTTCTTTAGGACAGGTGCTGCCTCTCCCATGCCTTGTCTTTCAGTTTAGCAGGTTATCAGCTTCTATTTTAAGGGATTCATCTGAAAAAAAAAAAAAAGTAGTAGGTAAAACATATTAACTTGGTTAGTAAATTCATAATTTACCTCTCGATAACATTTTCTCTTATAGTGTAAGAGCAAAAATTTAAAACCGTTGAGGTCAGCATTTCCCAAGGCTGCAGGGCCAAAACACGGTCCTGGAAATTCTGGGAATTATTGGGGATATTAAACACGCGGGATAAGATTACAGGGAAACAATGCAGCCATTTGGAGCCACGCTTTCCCACAGCGAAAGGTTCAGCAAGGCCCAGCTGGTTGTTTTGACTTCAGACACTGACTCAGGGCTTGGAAAGTTGGACACCAAGGGTGGAGCAGAGAAATGATTTGGCAGGCAAAGGGAAAAAGACTTAACCTTTCTCCGTCCGCACGCTGCTTATGGCGCCTACCAGGCACTGCAGGGCCTCGAAACCAGATGAGCTTCTGTGTGGTGTGGGGCTTAGCAGCATTTAAGCGATTACAGCGCTGCATTTTGCTCCTGCTTCGGTTGTGTTCTGCCTTAAGCTGGGGGCCGGGCAGTAGCTCGTGTGCTCGGCTTGTCTTAGCAGTGCCCAGGCCTGGCTAACTACAGGCTACAGCTACAGGATAAAATTGCAGAGAATCACCTCAGTTTCTAAAAATTCAAAAAAAATTCAACCTTCTTTTCCCAAAGCTCTTCCCTCCTGTCTTTTTCTTGCATTTGGAGTTTATTCAGAGCATTGCTTTCGTTGGGAGGAAAAACTGAACATGCTTTCTGCTGCTCCCCTGGCAGCGGCACAGCTTTTTCGATGGCTTTTTTCCTCTCTTACCCAGTGTAACGTGGGCTCGCTGGCCGAGGGGGCCGGCAGGCCCCTGCCTGGTGATTTATCAGCGCCGTTTCCTTGTGCCCAATTTTGCTGACTTTGCGCATGCTCGACACCCAGCAAACTCAGCTGCAGCTTCACCTTCACAGAGATCATAATCATGGAGCCTCCAAGAGGGAAGAGTGACGGGGGATGCCAAAGTGACGGGTGTTTTGTGCGTGGGAGGTGGTGCATCCTCAGGGATGGAGCGCGGTGGTGTAACTCAGGGTGGACCGACAGCACTGCCCAGCCTCCCTCCGCATGGGCACCCCAGCCCACGGAGCAGCCTGGGCTTAGCCAGCTGCGAATTCCCACTCGGAGACGCGTTGAGATGCTCCGGAGAAGGGAACAATCGTTCCTGCAGAGTTATTGTTCTCCACAGAGCACTATTCCCTTTACAAGCGAGCAGCGCAGGCTGCGAGCAGAGCTTCCCGCTCTGTCAAGAGAAATATGTTTTGCAGCGAGGAAGCCCCAAAGGCATCGTTAGCAACGTGGTTTGTTGCCTCTTTCTGAGGCCCCCTCCTCGGTGCCCTCCCGGAGCTCGCAGGTTAGCGAGCGCTGACAGGCGCTCTCGGCACCTCTCCGAGGCCGCCGAGGCCCCGTCCAGAGCCGCCTCGCGCTGGCACGGCCGCGGCGGGGGCGGAGGGGCAGAGCGCCAGAAATGAGAAACATTTCCAAACACAACATAAAAGGTCTTGCCTTAAGACCGTGGATTTCCTTTTTGGTACTTTCAAAGAACACGTCTGTAGCTCTCCTTGGCGGGGCGGCCGGGTGGGACTGCGGTTTTCTCCTCTTCACAGTAACGCTTTTGTTCGGTGGCGGCAGCCAATTTATGGAAGGAGGAGGAATGTTTATGTAACTTGCTCTGCTTTGGACAAGAAATAGAAAAAATAAAGGAAAAGAAAAAAGAAAGACTGGTGGAGGGAGGCCAGTCAAAACAGAATTTTTCTTCCTTTCTGGACACAGATGTTGGGGAGGGGGGAGGAAAAAAGAAAGCACAGCTCCATCTTCGCGTTCAGCGAAACAGCATTTCCATTTTTAGATGCCTTTTTTTTTTTTTTAAGTAGGTCAGAAAAACAAACTCCTCCATTAGATTAGCACCATAATTTACTTGTTTCAAAACGTGCCATGTTGGAGAGCTGCTCCATTGACATGCTTACAACACCATAAACCAAGAAATAGATGTATTAGGGTCGGATGATACCACTTCTGCCTAGGCTGCTGCATCCCAAACACACAGTTGGCAAGTGCTGCTAGACTGCAGATGGTGAGTGTCTCTCTGTAACTAGAGCTGAGTTTCCTGCCATTTCCGCATTAGCTGAGCTTCCAGGGCAATTTGCAAAATGCAAACTAAAACAAGGTAGCCAAAACATGTGCCTTCTTACTTAAGAGTCCCAACTGTCTTTATCGCAAAAGCAGAAAAGCAAGTATCACTGAATTTCTGCCATGTCGACCTACTTCACTAACACTATAACGCTTAACACCTTGTTTGAACCCTTCTTTAACTAAAGTAGCCATCTCAGCTTAAAAAAAGAAAAAAAAGACTTTGGGTCAAATTCTGCTTAATTAGACAAAAGATTTTAATTAAATAAGAACAGGCATCTTAAAAGCATAGGGTGAGTTTGCGGGAGCCTGTGTGCTTCATGTTGGCCCTCACCTGGGTAGAGCTAAGCAGGTGCTGCTTACCCAAACTCAGCACAGAGGCATCTGAAACATCTTAAAATCCCATTTCAAATGTGAGGAAACATTTCTGGCCATTACTTGACACCATCACAAAATACATCCTGCTCACATCTAAGTGCCACCAGCATGAAACCAAGGCGGAATTGAGCCAGGCTTTGTAGACACCAGTACTGACAAAATAGGAGTACAGAGTCTAAATTCACAATCTGGTCTTTTTTTTTTTTTTTTTTTGTCTCAGACAGATACACAGAAGTCTCACAAAAAATAACAAGGAAAATGCTATAAATAGAAAACAGAATAAAGCTCAGTGGCTCATAACTCCAAGTGAATGTAGTGTTCTCGTTAGCCACAAAAAATACAGAGCTCAAGAGACACTGAGGAAGCTGCCCCTGCCAAAATATTTCAGCCTTGACAGGGAGAACAATTTCTGGAGAAAGAGCCATTTTCTATAATTATCTGGTCCTTTGCCTTGCTAAGACCACCGGTTGATTGCACTGGGCCAATAAAGGCTCTTCGGATGCCAGCAATATCCACGACTTTCCATCCAAGCGCAGCACTCGGGGCAGAGCACCTCTAACCTATTACCAAAGCCTCAAGCCATTCAA
The DNA here is from genome assembly GCA_013398735.1 of Nothocercus julius. Lineage (NCBI taxonomy): Eukaryota > Metazoa > Chordata > Aves > Tinamiformes > Tinamidae > Nothocercus > Nothocercus julius. The sequence continues at coordinate 4,515,653 of VZSV01000012.1, forward strand.
ATTCTCTGCAAAGCTGAACTGCACCAGTGTGACCAAGGGATGGAAATCGTTCCAGCAACATTATGCAGCCTGAAACCCCTGCTCGAGTGTGTCGAGAGTTTATTTGACACAACGGGCCAGACCCAAGTCGTGACTGCCTTACCTCCTCCCAGCTGCAATTGCATTGCACAAACTCGACAGGAGTCTGGTCCAATAACAAGTAATTTGCCATATGGAAGCTACTGAGCAGACATCTGCAGGACACTGAAAGTGTTTTTCTACATACAGCAGTGAGCGTTGCAGTTGTGCATTCCACAGAGACCTCACTTACAAAGGGATAGAAATGAAACAGTATTTAGGGTTTGGGTTTCTTGGCCTTGAAATTTGAAATCTGAAAACAATTAAAGCCCAGTGCCATACCAAATCAGTTATGCAGTCATTCCTGGATTTTCCCATGGAATTTTTACATAAGAATTAGGCTGTATTTGATGCAAGCTAACACACACAAAGACTCGTGCTGGTCAGAGGCAGGCCAGCTTTAGATGAATTTCAGAAGTTATTGCAAATGTATGCAAAAAGTCAGTTAGCAGCATACTGAGACACGCTGCTCAAGTTTGCTAGGAATAAGATGACAGCTCCCTAATTAGGGGCTCTGTTGCATCTCATAACTTGTCCCTGAGAGATGGGTCCCCTTCAGGCTCTGCTTGTCGTATCTTCCCTCTCCATGCCGATTTCCCTCGCTGTCCTACCTGGGCCCCGTGTCCTGCAGGCTGGGACCCTGCACCAACTTGTCTTTGGGCACCTTTTGGCTGTGGCACTGCTGGGGGTCGGAGCAAGCCCTGTGCTTTTCCACAGCGTGGGCAGCCTTTGATGGCAGGTTGGCTGCTGTCCAGGAGCGCGCGGCGCAGAGGCTCCCCGCGGCTTTCCCAGCGACTCGGGCACCCGCGCAGCAGCTGGGCGCAATCTGGCCTTACAATAGTGTGTCTGTAACGACACAACCAAATCCAGCCCTAGCATGGAAGGGAAACACCATCCAACCGCAGGTCAAGTTTTGAATTATAATGGTGCCCTCCAGACTCGAAATATCTGAATCAGCTGCTTCCCCCTTCACGCAGGGCGCTGTAGCTAATGTGTCTTTATCCCATCAAAAGTCCGCTTGCCTTGAGAGCGGAGGACTTCTAAGATTCTTTCCGAAAAGGGAACCTTTTCCCTATGCATGAAAAAAAAGACAACGACGTTCTCAAGTCAATAGGATCAGGTAATAAAACTTCCTTAGTTTGCCTTCAACATGAGGGGGACCTGGTACAAACTTCTAGTGTATGTGGCTTTGCAAGCATAGGTCCCAGAAAAGGGACCAGAAGGGAAGGAAAGGGGGGAAAAAAAACAAACTTTTGATGAGTTTGGACCAATTTTGAGGCTTTTATGGTTAACTGAGAGCTTTTCTTTCACTGAGCCAAATGTTGTCATAATTTTCACTGCATTAATCTCTAGAGTTCAAATCCCTGTTTTAACATGACACTTTGGATATGAGATGACAAGTGTTAATATTCATTATTCTATAAAGCTATAAATATCCTGGAGTACAGCAACTCACTGGAAAGGACACAACCCAAAAGATTTCCTCAGCCCTGCACTTACATTGAGATCTTCGCCACCGATATTACTTTCCACATAACTGAAAAGCTTTTGTTGCACTTATTTCAGCACTAAAATTCACTCCTACACTTGCATTTTAACTAGCACTTGTAAAGCAGAATTAAAACCCTCAAAGTTGCCAGTTCACAGTAGGCGACTTGCACACACGCGTTCACATTCAGGCTCTTCACCATTACCCGCCTGCACAGCACGAAGAAAACTCATTGCAGTCATTGCAGAAGCTGCTGGAGTTTCCCTGCTGGATTTTCCTTACAGATGCTATTTATTTCCTGCAAGAACTTACTTGCAGAGCGTTTTCTCGCCAGAGGTGTGCCAGGTTTTGGGGGGCAATGCCGAGCAAAGGTCTCGCCACCTCCGTAACACTCAGCAACCTTTGGTGTCTTCATAATCGTGACAGCCCACGAACGCAAGCGGCTCCACACCCGGCGCATTCCTGCGTCCCGAGCTCACAGCTTCTTCTTTAATTACAAGGTGCGGCATTTCTGGACAAGAGACAGCTAATCCGCCAGACGTGCGTGTGTTATTTACATTCACCCCAGGATTTCTCCTTTATGCAAAGATTTGGCTCTGAAACTGCAAAGGTTAGACCTCCCTGACAAAATCTCTTGCTCATGGCCACACTTTGATGCCATTTAATATCCTGCTCTGCTAACGATTGAGAAGAAGGGCTGTGAAGATACAGGGTTCAGATGTGGAAGCTGGGAGGTATTTGGATCTGGGAGTTCACTTCCTGCTGGTGTCTGCTACAAAATGCAACCACCTGCAAAATTAAAACTTCAGTGGAGCTCCATATTGGCACATGAACTTAAAACCATGCCTAATTCCAGTTGGGAACCGAGATAGGAAATGGGAAGAGCAAAAGCTCTGCATCTCCCACATGTGAGCACTGTAGGAAGGATCCAGGGATGCTCCGACACTTCCCACAGCTGTAGGTTGAGATCCCAGAGCTGGCTTCCAAAAAGAACACACATTTCTGACCTTCCACATCTCTAAGGAAATCTTAACAGCAAAAAATATCAACACCAGAGCACCTTGAGGAACAGGGCTCATTTCTGCCTTCATTTGATGCACCCTGCATCCCCGTGCCACTCTGTGCGTCTGCATCCCTGTGCCACTCTGTGAAGCATCTCCAGCACCACAAGGGAACAGCGATTTGGGGACGGGAAGAGGGGTTCAGGATCCTCGTCAGGGCTTTGGCTCCCCAGACTCAGCTGCCTCACCTCCTCCAAGCCTCCCCTGCATGTCCCCAAAGTAGAAAAATGAGCTAATTTACAGAACTCATTTGCAAATCTCATGCCATATAGAAGTTTCAGCCTGGGGGAAAAAAAGAAAAAAAAAAAAAAAAGGAAATACAAGGTCTGTCTTCACATGCATCTGCTCACCACACTTCATGTCTCCTTTTATAGGTTCTTCAGCATCATCCATTGGATGCAGCAGAAGTCCCAAAGACACTCATGTGTTTAGGTGCATCACCATTCATCCGGAGGCAGCCACCAGGCCCTCCGCATGACTTTGGGTTAAAGAAAGCAAAAGATCTTTATTTTGACTCTTCAAAAGACTCTCTGACTAACTAAGTGGAAGTCATGAATAAGAGCGACAGCACAAAAAGACGAGAGAAGGTGATTGGGGAAAGAGAGTTATCCAGACACCACAGGCTGATGCTAATGCTCCCCTCTCCCCTTCTGCCCAGGACTATGCTCCTTTGCCCCTTTTTTCCTCATTATTCTGCTTAAAAATGCCAGGCAAGCAGAGAAATCACCCTTGCCCAGCGTCTGGAAGCAGCAGAAATTTTATTAATGGAAAAAGAAGAAATGCAAAAGGAAGATCATCTCTGGACACAGCCCAGGCAAAATATAACTTGCCATAACACAGCCCTGAAAAGCACTACTAGCAAAATACCCTGGCATGTTCCAGCATCCTCCCAGCTAGCACAAAAGTTGCTTTATTGCTGATCGCAGTTTACTTGATTCCCAGGCATAACTGAATTGTGCCTTTTAAAAAAAAAAAATCCTCTCCTCCCCACTTCAGTAAATGTTCTAGACCATCATTAAGGCCCTTGACTCCTCCAAGCCTCCCATTCACACCCAAAAAGTGGTGTTGGGAAAAAAAAGAGGTAGCTTACAAAAGACAAGACAGAGAATGCCAGGCTTGGTAGGTAAAACTGCTTCCTTCCAGCTTCACCTGCCTCCCATGCTTGACACAGCAAAAATCCCATAAGCAGCTTATCTGTTCATGCCCAGGAAGCGCTCGTGTTACTAATGTGCATAATCTGGATGGAAAAGTCATCAAAACCTTAGTGCATCCCTGAATCCACATCCTGTTATATTCATCACAGGGAGCACAGATAAAAAGTATCAACTTTTTTGAAAAAAAAGTGATTTATTTGTGCTCCATGGGGTGAGTATGGGATCATGTGGATGCAATGAAAGTCAAAAGGAGTTATCCAACTTGTCTATCAGGACCCTCTGGGAACGAGCAAGGAAAGGGGAATCATTAATGAAAGTATTCAAAAAGCTATGGTAAAAGTAAGGGCAGGAAGGCCCCCCAGCCCCTGGGGCTGCATGGGGATGGGTCTGTATGTGTGGAAAAGCTCCACCAGGGAGGAGAGCAGTTAAAGAAAACCAAAGGCAGGTGCTGTGAAACTGGAGGCGAAACGAAAGAAGGGAAACAAACTCTCATGAAAAGCTACTAGGGCATAACTGGAGAGGACAGAACAGCAAATTTCAGAGAAACATTTGAATCCGAAGGGGTTTCAGCACTTCTCCCCCGTCTCCGTGCCCTTGCATCCTGCCGTAGGCTGTCCTTGTGCCACGGCGGCGCCGCTGCCCGGCGGTGGCAGCACGCGCGGCGCTGCGGGAGCTCCGGCGCGGCGCTCCTCGCTCCACACCGGAGCGGCTCAGGTGGTGCCCCGAGCTGGGGAAGCCGGCAGCTCAAAACTCAGCCTTGTTTCAGCAACGGTCTCCAGGTTTGCAGCCTGGTGGTGCAAAAGTAATCGCAGAGGTAATTGCTGCATAAGCCCTGCAGGAGCACCGTGCCAGGCGGCTGCCAACAGATGCATGATCATCCCTGAGGGCGACAAAAACAAACCTCTGAATCACGGCTGCCTCTGCCACCTAGACGTGAGACACTTTGCAGCTCACAGACTGGAGCAAACACATCCCACAGCTCCAGCAAGGCGGCTCTGCCACGCAGAGGGTCTGGGCTCTCCTGCCAGCTACTTTATAGCAGCACCGTCCCAAAGGCTGTGCTCATAAAGGATGGACAACAGGGGAAAACCAGCCTCATTTCAGCTTGTGCCCTGACATGCAAGAAATCTGATGCTATTTGTATTTACTAGTCACTGCCATTGCTCCAGGAATTAAAAAAAAAAAAATACAAAAAACCTGGCCTGATACACTATCTGTATCTCTTGGCAGCAGCCTCTGCAGAAGCAGAGAAGCACAAGGCTGGAACAAAGCAGCTGCATTTCAGGTCTGCCTATTGTAGAGATACAGAAGTTGGACCCAGACCCAAATTTGTGCTTGCAAACTCATGGCTCCAGGCCCACTAGGGGTTTAATTTTGGATCAAAACTTCCCGGCTTGTGCCTTTCTGGAGAATATATAGTTTCACTTGTTAGGCAGAGGCTTAACAAATGGTTTGAGCAGAGATTTCACAATGCATATGTGATGAGTCAGGGATCACAGGGATTAAAGGTGGGAAGGAGCTGTTAGATCACTGCAGCCCTATGGCACTTGGAGGACTGCTCTCCGCAGCACATCTCTTCCAGCACCGTGTCCAGGCTAGTCGCAGAAGGCTCAAGCAAAGGCTCTCCCAGTTTCTTTCTGGAGGCTGTTCCACACTCTCACAGATCTTGCTGATATTCCACTGATATTCAGTTTCACCTTGCTCTATTCTACAGCCAGGAGCCATCTCGAATAGACCTTTTTCCTACTGGCGTCTCCACATTACTGTTTTCTGCTCTTGTGCCAATTGTAAACTTGCATTTCTCTGTTCACTGCCATACCCTGTGATGAAGATCAGCAGAGACCAAATAGCATACTTCCCATGGAGGCTATATACTTGATCCAATTTCCATTAAACCAACCTTTTTCTCCAGACAAATGACATTGAATTTCTGCAGTCTGTCCCACCATGTCATTTCCTGCTCCCACTTTTGGCCCTACAGGTATTGCCAGAGTGACAGACATCAGGACGCACTGATCAATGAGATGTCATGATACAGGAAAGACTTTCTTCATGCTTCTTGACATTTCGATAGATACAGACTCAGCTCGAAGGCTACGCAGGTCCAGCTGCTGCCCCGGTGTGAACCTTCAGGTCTTTTATTCTCACCAGTGCTGTATCATTGGTTTGGGGTGAAAAGTCCTGCAAGCAGCACTGATGAGAGAAGTTTGGTTTGGCTGCATTGCACAGAGCAGTGCTTTCTAAGGAACTTCACAGACCAAGGCAGGGAAAAATATGTTCCTTCCTTCAAGTCAAATTTATGGAATATTTTCTGCTGGGTCAGGATCTGATGGTACAAGGTAGACATGGTCTTATACTGAGAAGGATATGGGAAGAACAAGTGCCAGAGTGAGCAGCCCTAATGACCCTTGCCATAAAGAGCCCAGGGGCAAGACAGAGCAGGACCTGGTCTCTGGGAAGCAGCAAAACAAAAGTGCTTAGTGTGCAGGTACTCGTGTGCATCCTCTGACAAGGCACGCGCAGCCTCCCTCCGTCACGCCAGGGAGAGCCAACCAGCGCCAGCTCCGGCATCTGCGGTTCCTGCTCAGAGAAAAAGGTGACAGCATAGGGGCTAAAGGCACAGATTTAACTCTGACAACTATTACAAGTGTGAGCACTTAGTGTTGCTCTCACTTAACTAACTTTTCTGAATTCCCTGCTTCCTGGAGAGTGAAATTAGCCTCACTCTTACAACGCGCAGCTTGCAGAAAGCAGCTCAAAGCAAGTAGCACAGGCTATGGTGCACACAGGATAAAAAGATTATTGTGGCTGCAAATATATTCCAGCAGCACAAACTTTGTTTTAGCAAGGCTCAGTCTGAGCATTTGCATAAGAATATCCATATGGATATTCTTTATTAAGATACTTGTATTAACAACCTGATTTCCTGTCTTAAGAGATGAGGGAGATGTAAATGAGGTCTGTCAGAGCAGGAGCAGCTCTGAGCGATTCCCCAGCGTGAGCGGGGGCCAAACCACAGCAGGTTCCTCTACCTCTGGCACTGACTAGGGACCTCGCGGAGGTCTCTCCTCTGCTTCCAAGCAGAGCATCTGACAAGCTTTTTCATCCAAACGTGTGGTACTCAAAAGATGCAAGTCAAAGCAGAGTTGATGCAAGTAAACAGGAGTTGGGGCTGTAGCTCAGACCCCACCAAGTTGCCACCAGTTCCCTAGGTCAGAGGCACAGGTGGCCAGGCAGGCACCTCCCTCCGGTGGTCCCCAAGTGCCTGGTACAGCTTGGGAGCTGCAGAGTTGGGATGAGTCGGTGGATCCAGGGGGGTCTCATGCAGTGAGCACCAGTGCATCCACCTGCTGCACCTCAGCGGGCAGCAGGGAGGAGGACAGTCACACAGCTTTCAGACAGGACCTCTTCTGTGGAGGAGAGCCATAAAGTGGCTGTTTCCTCTCGTTAACCCTCACCAGAGACATCAAGGTTAGAGCAGAAGCTGTCCATCCGAGGCAGGGCACGACAAGCACAAGGACAGATGGAAAAGCCGCATTAGCCATGCACAGACTGGCACCTCCAGAGGGCACAGAGACCCTCATTACTGTACAGAGCTGCTACCACCAAACCTCTCCACTGTTCCTCGCTGACCTCCAAAACCACATACAGGTGTACATAGGGATGTGCACAAGAGAACATGCAGGTCCTGATCTTTTTTTTTTTTTTTTTCCTGTTTCTCAGAACATTTCAGGTCCTACAGACTCTTGCCGTATGTGTCTGGCTCAAAAGAAATGCAACAAGTTGGGCAGTGTCAAGGGCTGGAGATCCTCCAGCCAGCTACTCTTGCAGACCTCAGGAATTTTTCTATCCTGCTCAATTTCTTCACACCAGCTCTGGGAGGAGAGGGAAATAAGCAATGAGGGCCCAGGAAAGGGGTTGACCACCTAGGGTGGGAACAGTACCTGCTGTGCACAGAAAGGACCGTTGCATGGTCGGTCACTGGTTGTTCATTGCCGGGAGGAACAGGATTGAAGCTGCCACGGGCTGGGTGACTCCAGTTCTGCAGGGAGCTACTGAGCACCTCAGCTTTCCAACTCCTGCTTTGTAGGATGTCCTCAGCGCTCTGGTGCAGCGTTTTATGCTCTCAAGTGGCAAAGAAGGTTTCTCTACCCTAAACAGAAACAGTGTTTTTAGGGGTTTTCTTCTCCTAGTTTTTATTAAAACGAAGGAAGACAAAAAAATAAAATGAATATGAAGCATTGCCCATGACATCCCTCCAAGTGAATCCATTGAGGTGCTTTGCGTTTTCGCATTTGTGTTTTCCGTCTGAAACGTCGGGTCTGTCTTCACCGCGGCTCCGCGAAAGGCTCGGACGGGCGAGGGCCCGACAGGCAGCACGGCAGAGCCAGGCACCTGCCCGCACCGGGGCCGGCGGCGGCACACGGCAAGCGAAAGGGCAGACCCGGGTCATTTTTCTCCTCGTTGAGCTCTTTGCAGATACCCCTCTTACCCAGACAGTACTTGTAAAGGCAAGCATAACTCAGCGCTGGCACATTTTAAATTTTAAAAAGTTTCCCTAATTGACAAATTTGTTTGTCAGGTAGGTCTTGTCAAAACTATCAGGAGTGTAAAGCCTTAAAGGACTTTATCAGCAGTATTAAGCCTAAAACAAGCCAGGGACAAGAGCTCATCGCTGTCCTCGAAGCAGCCCCATCGGCATCATAGCCCCGGGGAGATCTGTGTTGCTCCCCTTTGCCAAGGGCCACCAGCGCCAGGCCTTCCCTGGATGCACTATCAGTGCAGACACATTCAAAACACTGAATATATTTTTTATATTTGCAATTAGCAATTTGCATTCTTCAAATTATTATACTTTATTTTTCTTTTCAGATTTTTTTTTCCTTTTTTTTTTTTCCTTCCATTTTAGCATTTGCCCGGTTCTACCCAGCATTCAGATTTATATAACACATAACCCAACATGTCAAGGTATTGGAAGGCTCCAAATGCACAACGCGATGCCACAACGCAGCTCTTTGTCATGCTAATGATCCTTTCCCAGCTGCTCCCGCACGGAGCGAGCGGGAGCGGAGCCGGGCTGCTGCGGCATCTCCGCGCGGCGGCTGCGCCGAGTCTCTCTGGGCACCTCTGAGCAAAGCAGACAGCTAAAGAAGAGCAATTTAATATTGCAGCTCTGCTGCCACGGGGAGCAGCAAGCCAGGAATTGGAAAGCAATCCCCTCCTGATGGCAAGGTTGCCGTAATTTGCTTTTTCCCCAAGCCTCCTTCCCTCTCCATGCACACCTTCACAGCAGCTCTGGGAGAGGCAGTGCAGGAAAACACAGGGCCATGATCCAAGGTCCCACTTCGGCACCTGCCAGGGTAGCACTGTACAATCACGAAGGGGTTTTGATGTGCAAGGTGGCATCTCCATGACAGCCTGGTGGTGCTGTGGTTGCACTGGTCAAATTAAAATCAAGGCCTCTCCTCTTTCCCCACCAAAATTGTTTCCTATGTACAAAGTTATCAGCCTGAGGCTTCTTCATTGCTTGTGCTGATATTCAGTTAAAGGAGATTTGTCTTGCTGTGTTTCGAGGACTGAAGAAGGTAGTGATCACACATGAACACACATAGGTCAGAGTCAACCAGTAGGTGCTTCCAAGAGGTAGCTCAATTACACACACGGAAACAGGTGCGTGTGATAAAATGGGTGTATGTGATTAAAATCTCTGACTTAGCCCGGGTGCAGAATAAAGAAAATGATCTGAGAGTAGCTTATGCCCTATTCATATGTCAAGAATTTCTTCATAGCTATGATGACCATACAGATTATTTTAAAGTTCCAGTGCTGGAGCAACTCTATATTTAGGATATACCTGTTGGCTGCCTGACCGCTGCACCCCTTACTTCACACTGCAAACACAGAGTTTATTTGCTGCACTTACACCAGGTAGCTCCCAGGTTAACCAGGGGTGACCAAAATCACATCTGTCAAGCAGAAGAAAACATAAGAGGGAACAACATGCATCCAGTCTCCACAAGGGAAATGTTTCCTGTTCAGGAGTAAAGAATTGTTCGACCCATGTTTTCAGGAAAATAATATTATAATATAGAATAAAAAAATGTAGCTGATCACATTTGTTGAAATGTGCTGAAGCAAAAATCAAGAAAGAGAAAATATTTAGAAGACATTATATGTACAGGTAGAAGCGCTTACTGCGCATATGCTGCCTGATGATTTGTGATATGGAGGGCAATTGCATTTTGAGCCAAAGCCACACTACTTTATTCACTACTTTATTCACAGGAAGAAATAGTCCCTTGGCAGCCACAGAATTAAGAGGATGTGGCCACTAGCGGGTCCCAGTCACATAAATATGAAGTGAGGAATTAACCAGCCTTAGAAATCCCCTATGGATTTCTACAATAGAAAGATGCCCCCACAAAACAAAACAAACAAACAAAAAAATCCAAGATTTTTTAGGGCTGCTGAAGGAGTAGAGCTCAGAGTGCATGCAGATACTATTGGAGAGAGAAAATTTTGGTGCTCGGGAATGAAACTGCTGGAAAAGTAATTTGCTACTCATCCTGATTTGCTACTCGTCCTTCGCAGGAGCAGAAGGACTCTCCATAAGAACAGGGAAAGCGAGCGGCGAGGGAAGGGCCATCCCAGCAGAGGCCTTTCCGCCCCGCTCCCGCTTACAGGCACGGCGGTGGCCAGCAGCCAGTTTCCCACGGAGGAGGCAGGGCCCCGAGCGCCGCGACTGGCACCCTGTCACCTTCCCACGGAGCTGCCAAAGCCGTTAATTGCTCCTGCTCCGGCAGGGAGCTCGGCCGTGCCGGGAAAGCGGAGCCGACGGGCTGCCCCGTGGGGCGAGCGCTGCCGCGGCACGGGGCGCTTGGCGAGCTGACCTTGAGCAGACAGGCCGTTTATCTTGTCACTGCTGCGGTGCTGTGACGGATTAGATGCTCTCTGCAGTAAATTGGACAATGATGCCGTGCTAATTGAGAAGAATTACCAGCCTCGGAAGAGCAGGTACTCTGCAAATTCAGGATCCCCCCTGCTAGGGATTTTGGGGGGTTCTTATTGGTGAGGTTTTTGTTTTTTGCTAAGCACAGCACGCGCACTTCTGAGCACACATCCCTGACCCCTCCTTGCACTCCCTGCAAGCCTCCAAGGCGACTCAAACACGGGGATTGAAAGAAATTAAGGCACTTGCCTACCTGGCCCCCTGGCTGAATCTGAGGAGAGAGCCTTGCAGACTACCTCTCTCCTGCAAACCTGGGGAGCTGCAGCTGCACCCTGCTCAGCTCTCCTTTCTACCTCTTAAAGACTTGGGGAAGCAGCACCTGCCCAAAGGCAGCCGGTTTGGCGTGATTGCTCCCCACTGTTAATGCAGCACGCTGCACCTGCCTGCGGGCTCTCTGCTAGGGAAGCTACGTGGGGCTTTGCGGGAGAGGAGGGCAGGACTCATCCCAGCTCTGCTCAGCCCCAAGGCTGCTTTGGGCTCTGTTGGGCCGTGCAAGCACAGGACGAGCGTGAAGCCGAGCGGGACCGGCTGCCGTGGCCACACTTACACAGGGCAAATCGGAGCTCACAGAGACAGTTTGCAAACACTGCGAGACGAACTCTCGTAAACTCCCTGGCTTTAGTCATCTCTCCCCATCTGCCGGAGGAGTCCGAGGTTGAGAAAATCCAGGAAAGGGCGGCGGGTCCCGCGCGGCCGCGCGCCTCAGCACTGCGGCGCCGGGTGCTTCCCCGGGCGCCCGCAAGCGCCTGCCGGGGCTCGCGCAGTGCTGAGCATCCCAAAGCCCCGCGCAGCGGCCAAGCAGAGGCGACCCTTCACCGGGAGTCACGCTCAGGGGCCAAATGCCAAGGAAATCCTGTGACCGACTCGCTCTTTTTTTGCTTAAAGTTACCAAACTTCTTCTAGGCCATCAGAAAGCAGCAATTGTATTTTGTTGCACCCCCAGCTAGGAGCTTGAGGTGCCCGGGCAGGCAGGAGCCTGGGGCAGGCTGAGCCCGCGTTAGACCCAGCGCTGCACGTTGAACCCTGTCACCGGTTTGCTAGTAGAGCAACAGCTCAGCAAGGGTGTTAAGTATAAATGAAGCACGATAATATTAGTCAGTGTGCTTCGAAAAATAAAAGCAATTTTTTTTTTCTTTTTTTTCCAACTCAGATGTGCCACACATTTCCTTGGGAAATGTATTACCTGGTGGAAAGTCATCCTAAAGATAAAACAGCTCTTTTATTCTCAGCGACAATAAAACAGACCTGACAATGTAAAACATCTTTTTCTGCCTCTCTTTTCCGCCCACTGCCAGGGACCTGCTATAGCCCAGGCCAACCAGCTGATGCTAGCACAGTGCTTCAGGGTGCTGCAGCCCACGAGCAACGAGCCTAACGATGCAGCGCAGACCAGTCTCTCCAGAGAACAGCTCTTCCAGGCATGGATGACCCATATCAAGTTCAGGAACATCTACTGAACGTACACACATGAGACATAGGGAAAGACATTCATTAGATCCCCAAGAAGAAGGACTTCTTGAAAAATTGTGGTAGTAGCAGTAATGCACAGCACCTGGTGGTATAAAAAGGGCCTATTTGGTCCTTCCACATACCATAAAAAATGAAAACTATGAAACATGTTAAGCCTAATCCAGGTTAGGATTTTGAAGATCTATGGTGCTTCTTCCAATTCATCAGGGCTGTTTCCAGCGCTCCTTTTAGCATGAAAAGCCTCTATCTCTTCGGAAACAAATGGAATAACTCAGTGGATGGCTGAGTCCCACGCATCTCCTCTTGGTGTCTGCAGGGACTGCTCAACCTTGGGCCACTCTTCCCCAGATGAGGTGACATTTCTTCCTGGGCATGCACTGGTGATGCTCAGCAGGGCTGTCCAAGGACGACCCTGGAACTGGAGCTGTTACAGAGGCCAGAGCAGGTGCAGTTCGGACGATGGGTCACTTCAGCTGCTCCCAGTTTCAATTCAGGAGACACTGCGTGAGCTCCTTGGCACGGGAGCAGTGCGACCAAATGGTGCTGGCTTGGCTGAGAGAAGGGAACACCGGGGAAAAGGATCCAGTAGCAGTCAGAGACGTGAAATTAAAATGAATTTTGGTCATTTTAATAAATATATATATATATCAAGGAAATCTCACTTTACTACAACAACACATTAGTATACAAGCATCTAATATTTAAGCTTAAAACATCAAATGTTTATCAAATATTGGAAAAGAGCAGACATGACTACACTATCTGGGTGTAACACAAGAAAAATCAGCTTTTTTAAAAAAAATTGGTCCTTGTGGACAAATGTCTAAATGATGATCCTACTCATACACTGTATGAATGAGATCTATATTTAATATTATTATTATTATTAATAAAAAAGCTTCTTTCTTGGAGAAATCAGGTGAGATTTGTATTTCCTTTATCCGTCACTCTTCACAGTGATAACGCCTACAAACCTGCCAGTCCCAGCTTCACCTGGTCGCATAAAGGTTATCACAGATTTCTGTCCTAGATGCTCTTTTCGGGGTCGCTTTGGCTGGGGAGTTTCGGTGCCCCGAGCCCCTCGGAAAGCCCATGCCCAGAGCCCAGGTGCATTCTGCCCTTTGGCCATGGCGCTCGGACGCTTGGATGTGCTGCGAGCACAGGGAGCTCTTTGGAGCCGGCCACGGCTGGGACTTCGGCCAAGTGCATCTGACCACTTATTCTGGGGACAGCAGGAACTTGTTAGTTTGGTGGGTCGGAGACATGCAGTGCTCTCAGGCCAGCCCTGGCTAATGTCTTCTGAGCGGGTTAAATAGCAGCCGCTTGCAAACAGTCTACGTGGGGAATGCCTAAATTTTGTCCGTAGCCACTGAAATCTCAGCTCATTTCTCCAAAATGTTCTTTTTTTTAAAAAAAATTAAAACCCTTACATTCATTCAGATAAAGTCATGTTTATCGCCACATTCTTGATTAACATTGTGCTTTTTGTTTTCTTTTCTTTTGTTTCTTAAATCAACAGCAAAAGTCATATAAAACTCCCGCATGCTTTTGCGATCTAAAAGAGAGAAAATTATGCGAAACAGAATAAAGTATAAAACATGCCACTGGTTCATGAACTTCATTATACAAAGAAGAAGGAAAAAAAGAGCCCCAGCAACAGACAGTTGCCATAGAAACGCTCAAGCATCGGATGCTTGTTTACAAGAGACATCTCTCTATTGTTTCTTAAATCCCTTCCTAAGGATGGCAAATCAAAAAGCAACTGAGCATCAAAAAGGAAGCACAGAGATGTTTGAATAGGAAGTTGAACTCAGTACTTCAAAGGTTAAAGGTTTCTCATAATATTGATCCACCTTGTCTTTTTTTTTTTTTTTTCTCCTTTTTGTGTTTAGGCTAAATCCCTGCTGTATCACTGATTTATACTTAATTTGCACACTGGCAAAAATTAAGACAAAAAGTAAGGCACCAAAAAAAACCTGCCCTGTGTAACCACGAGCCTCGTTGGTTATTACAGCCACGGTGGAAACGTGCAAGCACTAGAGCTGCACGGTGCTGATTAAAATCCCATAAAGAGGAACCTCCTCATGCTATGTCCTATTTCGTCAGCTGGACGAGACGCTGGGTGCAGGAATTGAGGAGCATTGGTGAGGATGATTTGCTCCTGGTCCGTGTAGCCAGTCTTTTGCCATAGCAAACCCTGCGTTGGGAGAAGCGCATCACCCTCGCTGGTAGCATCAATTTGTCTACCAGGCTTCGAATTCCTTGGTAAACATAACAGAGGGTCTTCTTAATGAACGGCAGACTTCTTGGGGGCAGGGATATAGAAAACGATATGTTTTCCCCATCTGGTTGATTGGTATTTTGGGTAACCGAAGCTACGCTATAGCTGGATACGCTACAGCGTTGAGCCGCAATGCAACTGTGCTCTGTACGAAGTCTCCGTACTTGTACACGGCCCGACGACGCAGATCACGGGGGGCTTTATGCAAGCGGCTCCTCCGTCACTTACAACTACATGTAATGTTTGTGGCATGATTGTATCACTTGTACAAAACTATAAAAAATCCATTGAAAATAAAATTTTGCTAGCTTGGTGGACACGCCGCGCATGCTTCAGCAGAGTGGGAAAGGCGCCTCATATTTTACTTCCTTTGCTGCAGCATGTTTTGTTGCTCGGTAGCGATTCCTTTTTCCTTACGGATTTTTTCCAAGATTCACCGGTGTTGCTCTTGTCACTGCACCCAGTCTCAAAATAATCGTAAAACTTGCCTTTACCCTCAAGGGCATGGGGGCCTCTGAGGGCTTCACAGCTTCGGGTGCTGCCGTCTCGCTCAGCCTCGTCACCTCCCTTCTCGTCACTAAATTTTGCCTGTTCCTGCTCACCGAGAGGCCGGGCGGGAGGGAGGAACATTTCGCCAGCAGGCGCCTGGTCGTCGCTCCTGTATGCAAGGGCACCAGAAAGGCCAAAATCCGCCTGCTGGGAACAGCCTGGCAAAGACATGGGTGGGGAGGAGGAAGAGGAGGACGAGGAGGAAGTATTTTCTGTGCTAGCGTTAACGGAGTAGGGCAGGTTTAAGTAGTGGCCGCCACACTCCTGATAGAAGCAGCAGGCGTGAAGCTTCTCGTACTCCTCCTTGGCCATCCGCAGCCGCTTCCTGTAGGGACAGTCCTGGGGCACGAACCACTCCTGCGGCGAGGCGCCGCTGAAGGAGCAAGCGGAGAAGCACCAGCTGTTCTGCATGACGATCTCCCCGTGGATCCTCTTCATGAGGTTGTTTATGAGCACCGACCTCCGCAGGTAGACCTCGGGGTCGTCGATGAACTTCAGCTTCTCCAGGGACATGTACAGGATGTGGGCCCGCTCCTCGAACACCGAGATGGTCTGAAAATGCAAGAGACGGAGACTGAGCGGAGCGGGCACGGAGGCGGCCGAGGAAGCCGAACACGTCCCTTTCCTTGCAAGCCGGGCTGAACCATAAAGCCACCGGGCAGCTTTGCCCTGGCAATCCCAGGGCGCTTTCTGATGTGAACCCAACTCTGCTTCCCACAGAGCCTTCGACAAGGCCGCGAGCCTGGGCACTGGCTCCCGGGCGCAGCACGGCCGCCAAAGCGTGGCCGGTGCCGCCGGTGGCAAAGAGGCGCCCGATGGCCGAGCACCGACGGCGCGGGGAAGGCGGCGGGACGAGGCCGGCTCAGGGCGCCGTCACCGCGTGTGGCGAGCAGCTGCCAGGCCGCGCGCGGCTCCGCGGGCCGGCGGGGACGGGCTCGGGCAGCAAACAACGGGCAGGGATGTGCAGGTCCTGCCCTCCCGGCGGCATCGCCTCTCGGGCACCAGCAGCACGGAGAGGTTGCTGTCCTGGGAGGCCCTGGGCCCGGCCCCACAACCACGGCCTGGAGAGTCGGAGCAGAGAGGAGCCACGCGCGCTCCCGTGCGCAGCATTAACTGGGCTTCCCTGCGAGCAGGAATTCGGCTGCCGTGGGCGGGGAGGAGCCGCGCGGAGCGAGGTGGCTCCGGCCCCCCACGGGCGCCTCGGCCGCGCTTCCCTCGCCCACGTGGCTGCAGCACTTCTGCGGGGCGCGAGTCGAGTCGCAGCGAGGAGGGCTGGAGGAGCTTAAGGCACAGCTGCTTTCCACATCCCTTCAGCTCTCGCCAGCCCTCCGGCTCTTTCTGCAGCCCAGGCCTGTCTGCAGGGCTCAGAAGCAACGTGACGCCTCGTAAAAACAAAAATTGGCCGTGCTTTTCACGTGGTCCCCAGCTGAAACCGCTCTGATACAGAGAGTAAAAACGACTAACTTGTATGAAGCCTATAGGTTATTCTCTCTCCTTTACACTGAAGTCATAGCCAGTGAACCCATAAAAGCCTTGAGGTCCTCCTGGAGGCAAGTCCTGGAGAGCCGCAGGAGGAACGGGCCGGCAAAGGCCTTGTGCTACAAACACCCGGTCCAGAGCCCTGTCGCCACCCTCCGCGGCGGAGAAGGAGCCCGAGCACAGAGCTTGCCCTTTCTGGGCAGGGGAGGCATACAAACGCCCAAGGAATAAAAATCACATCATATATTGACTATACACACACTAAAAATGTGTAAGGAAGTCAAAGAAATCTGGTGGGAATCCTCCCTCCCCCAGAGCTCCGTGGTGCTGAGGAGGAAACGCAGCTGTGCTGAAAAGCGCAAGTCAGCGACCCGAGATGTCTGACACGACACTCCTGCGACAGCGCAAAGCGATGCCTGAGACGCGGCTGTCCTGCCAATACCTCTCCAACGGGTTTTCACGCTACTAGAAAGGACAAACAACTACTCATTTGTAGGAGACAAATAATCACAGGTACAAAAATCCAACAATCTCTTCAAAAAAATCTGGCTGAAATTAGAGAATTGTGTGTGTATAACACACAACATATATAGCACATGTTTCAACACCCCCTGTACTATTTATTCATTGCTCTGCAAGCTGATAAAACACCTTCTGGAATTAATGACAGGGCGGCTTTCGCCTTCCGGTCAATTATTCACTTCCAGCCAAAACTATCTGTAGATGAAAATTTCCTTGGCCACGCTGAGGTCCTTGGAGAGTGAGCTTGTCAGTACTGCTCACCCCTTCTAAGTGAAAATCTCTCTGGAGAAATAGGACCCAAGGGGCCAGACCTCCCCAAGAGGTGCCCCTGGTATGAAGGAGGCCTGAAATTTTGTCTTGTCTCAGAGGTTGCCTTTCCAGGTGGGAACAGCGATGCAAGCAAAGATAAAGTAGGAACTTGCTCTGCATCTTGCTTTGTTTTAGTTTCTGCCTCTGGGGCTCTTGTGGTACGACTGCCTCCCATGAGCAGCGCTTTAATCACGTTATATTATGTCATCTCTAACTCCACAAGTAAATGGATAGCACAGGAGCACCATGGGCCAAGTACGATCCCTCAAGGTAAGGATGAGGCCTCAAGGTGCAAGCTACCCTTGAGCAACATCAGTCCAGGTGTTCAGCTTCTTACAGGACTGGGCAAGGGCATAAAATCTCTCATAAAAAGTTAGGTTGCAATTTTGGATTCGCCACCCTGGGAAATATTTGCTCTAATCCCTCTCTTGGCGGCTTTAATAAAAAAAAAAAAAAAAAATTACTAATCTGCTCTTTGGTGTTATTAGCTTTTTAATAAACAAGATTAAACACTAAAGCAGATTGAACTCTCTTTTCTAGTCATTCTGATTCTCTAGAGGTTCCCTGTACCCACTTGGGATTTATGAACCCAACTATTATTTTCTTGCCCAGGAAAAAAGAAAAAAAAAATAGCAGTTTTCAATGAATGGGGGAACAGGGATCCTTTTTATTTACCATGTTCATTTTGGTCATTTAAACTACAGAGAGCAGTTTCTGCAAAGATGACCTAAGCTATTCAAGACAAAACTGTGTTCCTGAGGACACCCAAGTTACTTGCACTGACAGTTGTTACAAGTGAAGAAATGCCTGTGCTCCTCAAGCCATCTGATGACAACAGAACAATAAATGCGAGCGAGTGAGAACTACTCGTTTCTAAGCAAACAGCTGGATCATTCCCCACATTTCAGTGGAGCATTTCAGCCTCCTGGAAATGGGTCAACCAAGTGTTACCAAGCACCCGCAACTCGGAGTAAAAAATAACGACTGCTAAAAAACATACTTTATGTGCACAGCTGCCGAGCGGTGGATGAAAATCCTCTTCTTCCACATATTTCCTTTTAAAGTATGTGATCTTGGACGTCGCTACGGGACTCGAAACTCCCCGGTAGTGCGCTCCTGCGGGCCATAAATCAGACAGGACACATGACACGCGCTCCGCCGGGGGTCCCTCGGGA
>VZSV01000012.1:4540394-4602920 GCA_013398735.1 Nothocercus julius
GAGAGCTGCCGCCGCCGCCGCGAGCGGGACCTGCGGGCACCGCGGAGCCGCCGCGGGCGGGTGGGAGGGAAGCCGAGGGGTGGTTTGCTTTGGTTTGCTTTGGTTTTGACAGCGTGAATCTGTTTAGCCAAGAGCAGCAGGAACTGCAAACCCTAAAGTGGATTCCTTTGTAGCTCGGTCCTACTTAGACAGGCTTTTTAAGTTATAGAAGTTAGTCCTTGTGTCCATTTCCTTTGCAAATTCCTATTTCCTCACTCTGAAGATGCAACAAACAGGGACACAAGTCCAGAGTCAGACTTTTTTTTTTTACTGTCCCTTTACAGCAAGTCTAAAACTGAGCAGCAGCCAAATATCTACTTAAGACATTAAAGGCTGCATCAGTGAGAGTTTTGTGCCCGATTCAAGGTCTCCAGCATTGCCAGGTAGTTTTTTGAAACCTATAATTCACGAAGTGCCCAGCAGACGCTTCTTCCAATAGAGCCTCTAAGTAGGAACGATGTTTACATAGACCGAGACATCTGAATTGTGCTCAGTCCCAGCCATCCTTCAACCAGTTATAAGTAACTGCCAGGGCTGGGAAGAGCCCCAGGATAAACAAGTGTGGTGGTGTCTTCCTGAACCCGCTGGCGGCTCGGCAAAGCGAGCAGGGAGGCAGCAGCTCCTCAGACCCCACAGCGTGGCAGAGTTAGGGGGAAAATTTTAATATTAATGGTTGGAGGGCTGGTCATTTTAGTGACAAGAATAAGGGATGGCCTGGGAACTGGCAGTTGCTGCAGGGAGGGAGATGCATTGGAAACACCAAGCCCAAGCGGGAGAGAAATACAAACAAGAGTGGAAAGAAGAAAGGCAAGTCTTCCAATTCACTAGCTTTCTCAACCTGCAATCCAGTGACTTCAGAAAGAAGAATAAATGATTTTTTTGCTAGGAATTATTTCATTAAACACATAATGGAAAACATTTAGGGATCCACAAGTCCAAAATCACTGTAATTAGCCTGCACTGTTTACCAGCCTCCTCCAGTGCTCCTCTCTTTTGTAGACATCACCCAGCACTTGCCAGAGAAGAAACACCCGGGTTGCACCAGACCAGCAAAGATTCAATCCTACGTGAGGATCTTGATTTCTCCACCTTGCTCTTCTGCAAAAACGCAACAAAGGGAACTTCCCATTGTCTGTGTGGAGGGGCCTGCAGGAAACATCTTCCAATGAGCGATGCTGTCACCCCTCACGGGTGCTGTAAAGATTAGTTACCCAAAGCTCAGCTATGGGACCAAGGCAGCGCAGACCTCCCAGCTGCATCTGTGCGCACAGTCAGGAGGGCAAGGGAGAGAGTCCAGCAGTCTATAGCATACAGGGAGTTGATTTTAAAACATATTTAAGTGTTTTCTGTGCTAATAAATATTTGCAATGCACACAGTATTCATTAGAAAGAGAGAAAGGTCTAACTAATGGAAAGATTATGGTGCGAGCATCCATTTTTTACATGTTATGTAGCTTAACGGACATGAGGCCCCTGGGCAGCACAGCATACCTGCAATTAGCAGAAAGGTGTAAAAGCCGCTTTAGGCAGAAAGGAACTAGTCAGTGCTCTGGGGACGCCTTCTCAAAGACAGGCTTTCTCAGGTGGCATCAGCAACATACACTGTCATACAGACCAAGCAGAACTTGGTCTACAAACTCATTCTTCTGAGAGTTAAAACATTCAGATCGACTCTTACTAACGTGGCTCTGTCCCTCCATTTCCCAGGCTCCCTGTCCATGCCCCTCTCTTCAGACTTTGGCATTTCAACAATCTCTAAAAGCAAACAAACAAAACAGATCAATAAAAGGCTTTATTTGATTTTTCTTTCCGATTTACAATGCAGACCCACAAGACTGTTTTTTTTAAAAAAAAAAAAAAAAAAAAAAAAAAAAAAAAACTAAGTTCAGTGACTCTAACCTGTTAATGCAAAGGGTAAGGAAAACCGCAACTCTTAAAACCAGGGAGAAATAACAAAATAATCGTACAGTATAAAATAATTACGCTGTGACAAAAAATCTTGAACAGGCAAAAATGACGTGATAGTAACAGCTGTGGTAGTGAAAGACTTAATATAAGTAGATCACAAACACGCACTTATAAGAAAAGCACTCCTCTGGACATTTTTTCATCGCAAAAGCAGAGTAGTTGATCTTGACAGTTCTTGGACTGACAACAGTCTGCTAACATCTACATTCAATTTTTTAGACAGTGCTACAGAAAGCTTTTTTTTTAATACTTGAACAACATCATGAAAACTTAAAGTTATTCCGAGAATTAATTTTCATTTCGAGAAGCATCGTTGAGCTGTATGTCCTTACCAGGAGTAGGACTCATAGCGCTGTGATCCACAGAAATGGTTCTTCCTCTGGAATTACAAATGAGTCTTTATTAGTACTTCATTTTTCAGGACTACTTTTATTACCGTGAGTAGGGATTATTTGCAAGGATAGCGCAATCCAACTGAAATTTAACACTCCCGGAGACCAAGAAGGGCCAGACGCCGCAGTTTGCTGAGCACGCTCCCGAGAGAGCACGGAGACACGGGGCTGGGGCAGGGCTGCCTGACAGGGATGGCCAAGCTGGAGCAGCCCAGTTCTCGCCAGGAATCTCCCCTTCCCGCAAAGAGAGGCGGCTGGAGGCAGAAAGTGGGCGGATGAGCAAACACCGCGCCCAGCACTGCCGAAGAGATTCCCCACACGGCAGGGCCGTGGAAGTGGCCGGGAAGGGAGAGCTGCTCCGCGCAGCGCTGGCGTGGGCCGCGGGCAGCATCCCAAGCGCGGCCTCCGGTGCAATGGCAGCTTCCGAAGGCGCTGGGTGACGCCGGCCTGCTCCAAGGCACTCGCGTAGCCACCCGCAGCTGTGCTACCCCCTTGCTTATCCCTCCGGCAGCTCTCAGAGGGCTCCTGGCGCTGAGGGGACACCCAAGCGAAGCCCAGGGCGGCAGTTTCCTACCCGACACGAGTACCAGCTGGGACACGTGAGCACACCAGTTCAAACAAATCGGCAGTGATGCTTATGACTGCCATGGAGGACACCATTCCCCAAATTTAAAAAGAGACGTAGAAAGCTATGGGGAAGCTTTGATGTATGTCTTTTTATCTTCACTTTATCTACAATGGTAATGATAGTCCAGCGCCCACTCCCATTTCCAGCTCCATGCCCAGCAGCAATGCCAAAAGTACTGCAAATCCAGGTCCCTCGGGCTTGTGCTCTGAAGCTAAATAGGGACTTCATTGCTAGAATGAGGAATTCTCCAGCTTCACTCTCAGTTGAGCCATCAAGCAAAACTGAATAACGATCGGCTTCACTTTGATTGTTGTGTTGGTTCATTTCTGTCATTGCAATGAAATGGCAGCATGAACTCTAAAACATTAACGTTTGGATTTCACGTTACATCGCTGGTGTGCAGTTTTTAGCCGTAGCTTACCTGCCATCCCAGGATTAAAGACCTACTCCCTTCCCGCGCGCGCTCAGCCCGCTCCCGACCTCCATCCCGCTCGTTACCCAGGCTCCGTGCTTTTCCCGGCGGGAGGGGAACGCTCCCCTCTCCCCGCTTGCAGGGCCGCCCTGTGCCAGCCCGGCTCCCGCGCGGAGCTGCTCGGAGCCACCTCGCTCCAGCACAACGGGCTCCTCGGCCTGAGCAGAGCGCGGGGCCAACCAGTCCAAAGGCAAAACCAAACCGCTCCAAGGGGCACGAGCCCAGCTCAGACGCAGCCAGGGAGAGGGTGCCAAGTTTCTATTACAGGCCTGGGAGAAGTTTGTGCAAGGTTACTGGAAGATTGCACACAAGGGGAAGGGTGATTTGCTGCCGCTAATCTGCTCCAGCAATTCATTACTGTGAGCTAGGGAAGCGTACCCCGGTTGTATTTAGCATTAGTGCTTCTCAACCTCCAAAGGATATATCATCTTAAGAAAGAAATCCCAACAGCTAAAAATCTGGATGTTGAGAAAGACCCCATTAAGTTACGAAGTAAATTATGCAAGTCTCCTGTGCGTGGCTCTGCTCTCAAAAAGCATTAGCAGCTTTTTCAGCTCTACACCAACAAGAGCGCAATTTCTTTATTTACAGAAGCACAGTAAATAAGAAATAAAAAGGTCCTCATGAAAAAGTTAGCTGGCATTTCCTGATATGAGAGGCACAAAAGGAGTTAAAAACAGTACAGCATAGCCAGCAATTGAGAGGTAAATTAGTATGAGAAATTAAGCTGGGAGCCAGAGTCAGTCACACCAGGTTAGGCTGTAGACTCCCCAAAAGCAAAGTTAATCCAAGAAAGAAGGATAAATACCCCTTAATAATCCAAGCCAAATATAAAAACAAGAATATTTTTAGCAGGATACCAAATTCATGTCATCTTGAGGGAATTACCTGCTTGCTCAGGTTCTGTTCTCTGTCCCTGCATGTGCAGACCAGAAGGGAAAGCATTAAGGACAGGCAGGAAGCCAGGGCACTGAACTGAAGTTTCTTACTCCCTCTGTACTGCATACATTTTCAAGTACAGTTGACTTTCACTCCCCCAAATCTGGCCCTGGTATCATGAAACATATTATTTTTCAAAGTATACTTGCACAATTAAATTCATTACTTTAATAAAAGCCCAAAGTTAAATTTATAAATCTGAATGCACGTTTTGGAATTGGTGTTCGTTCTCAGAGCCGCTATACGCTGCAGTAGGGTATGGATTAGCACAAATCTAATTTACCTGATACTGCTCCAGCATTTCTTAAGATAGGTGATATACACTTGGTATATCAAGTCTTTCACGTCTACGTGCTAGGAATTACACATCAACTACCAGGTTAAAAATAAAGGTAAATGTATAGTTTAAAAAACACAAACCAAAAACTCTTCATCCCTACTGCTTTACAAAGTTTTAAGGTTTAACAGCTTTACAAAATCTAAACTGAAGATAATCTGAATTCATACAAAGTTGGGTTTAGGCATATTTAGTCTCTGAAGCAAATAAGTTATCATATATCTTGGAGACTGTTGCTTTTAAGGGGACTTTTATTTCAATGACTAAAACATCACAAACTAAAGGAGATTTAAAATAACAGAATGAACGCCCTCTGTACAGTTCTAATACTAACACCGTGACATCAACTGCCTTTCACTTTCAGGCTGAGAAAAACTTTTCCATTCATATTTTTTTTTTTTTTTTAAACCATTAGCGATATTAGCAATATTTGGAAATAAAGATATAAAAAAGAATCCAAAAGAACTGATGGGTGTGGAAATAACTATCCATGTAAAGCAGAAAGTCTAAAGATAGACTAGACAGGTGAAAGGTGTCATGCTGAAAAGCTCAGTGCACTTCTCTGAAGTTATTCTGCAAATCAGCAGGATTTTTTGAGACAAAAAGGGAAAAAAATTCAACATTAATTTAGTATTTCCTTGACTTGCTTAGTGGCTATTTTTAGTTCTCTAGTACTGATAATAAGGACTATACATGAGCCAGCTACTCCTCCTAGAGGTCAGCCGACCGCTATCCTGGATATGCAGAAAGCAATCTGGGTGTTTCAGAAGGTTGCATTTTTTTCTTCTACATCCCTGCAATATTATAGGCAGCACAGTATTGCTGATGGGAAAAGAGCATTATCATTCTGCTGTCCATTGCAAAGAATAGGTATTGGCATATTGTATTGGCAGAAGCCAATACAATATATACAGAGTGTATAATACCTTTTATAAGGGTTGGTTCTTTAACCTCAAGGCTTTGGCCAAACCCCACCTCAGTTACTGTCTACCTGAAAATTCTCATTAAATTAAATTGATCCATCTCCTCCCTTACACTGGTGTGTAGCAGTAGCCTGAACAGCTAAGAACTTCCCAGGTTTCATCTTACAAGTGGTTCACTCAGGGCTAGGTTAAGAATACCAATACACGTAACTCACACAGGATTATTTGCTGCAGCGAGTATTTGTAAAATGCTCCAGTATACACTTCTGAAAGAAATACTGAAGTGAGAGGCATAATTTCATAGCAGGGCATACTGTATACAGAAAAGAAACCAGGTAAGATTATGTCCCATAATTTGTTGAGGAATCCACTAAAAATTAGTGTAAGCTGTTACAAGTGAAGGTTGAGGATTTGAGTACAGACCTTCATGGCACTAACTTTTTTTATTAAAAAACGCTCTACACAAGCCACAACATTTCTGCTTTTCATACAAGGAAGAAATATTTGTCATCTAGTTGTTATACAGACTATAAATTCACGGAATCATGTTACAGCTTTTGTTCTTTTGCTTGCAGCATTTACTGGGGACATTTAATTTGGATTGCCCAGAATGACAGTGAACAGTTTAAGTGTATTCTGTACTTCAGGCTTTTGATATAATAGATCTTATGCAGCACGTCTACCCTTCAAGAAAGCTTTCAGTGAGACATTATGCATAATTAGGCAGGGTGGAATAAGCACTAAGAACAATTCCTTAAAATATTTCTGGCAGTGAAGTGCTTGCCTGAAGGTGGATCACCCCTTTCCGTAGAAAAGCTGAGAAGCAGAGCAACAAATCTGAGCGGTGTGCTGGAGCCCAAGCCACCATCTGTGGATCCTAGTGGGCTGTCTGGACACGCCTGCTTTCCAAATACCTTCAGCAGTCACCGTCTCCTTTAGCTTCCTGGTGGTGCGGGTGCTGCTGCTCTGCCACCCTGCCCCTCGTGGGGCTCTCCCTGGGATCCAAGCACGGCCGGGGACAATCCTGTGGCAGCGATTCCTGCGGGAGACGAGACCTCCTCAAGGCAAGCTAGGTCCTCGCAGTGATCTGGGGAAGAGGAGGGATAGGTTCCTCATAGGCAATAGTTATCAACGTGAAATGCATCCACGCTAATAAAAGCTTTTTCAGGTTTTGGCTTCAGAATAATATTTAGTTGATCGAAGTGAGGATTGCCACGTACCTTGTTAATAATGACAACCTCAGTCACCAAAGGACGGAACAGCTGAAGTATGGAACATACTTACTTAACATATTTAGGCATAAATAAACTGACATACTTCTGAATATAATGGCACATGCAGTAATTTCTGTATAATAGTGCCTTAGAGACAGTATTTATACTATTTTCCACAGAAGTTTGTCACTTTTGCAGATCAATTTATGCTAGGGCAGGACATTTAGTACCTAGAAATTTCAGTGACATTGAGGCAAATGGAAATTTTGGCGATGAGAACAGAGGCCACGTAAATTAGCTTAGTCTGCAAAGGCAGTGGGCGCAGCAGGGAATTAAAGGGTAGCCCCAAGGCCAAACATCTACCTCATCCTCGTCTCGCGTGGTTTCATCAAGGGGCTTGTGCACGATTTCGAAACAGCCCGATTGCTCTTTCCTAATTGGTGCCACTCCGCTACAGTGGGTACTGCCATATATGCTACCTCTGCTGAGGACAGGCAGTTTGCATTCGCCGGCAAACCTTCCTTGAAGTCCTGTTATAATCCATGTGCTTGAAAACAAGGAGATAAATAAGCAGATAAATAAACAAGGAGATAAGAAAATTCCAAGATTCATCCTGAGGCGGAGATGGGTGCCGAGAGAGTGGTCGCTGCTACTGCGCAGCCCATAGACTCACGTGCCCTTTCTGTCACGTGAGGAAGATGATAAAAGCTTGCCTGAGGAGTTGCTGCTCAGGCTCACACCCAAGCCCTATTTGCACGACCTTTTGCTTAGCTGACTGCTTTGGAGCTTCATTAGATGGCTGACTAGATGCTTTCTTTTTATAAATATGAATGATCTCTGCCTTCTATATCTCCCTGATTTCCTAAGAATGCCCGACGTTTCCCAGGAAAGGCATTAATTATCAGAGGCTTGTGTGACTGGTATTTTAGTGCATTCATCCTTTAGGTCTCAGCATAGGCAGATAAGAATGATGTAATATCACAGAAAACATCTACTCAACTATAATTAACAAATGAGGCACAAATTTTGTCTAATTTGGCATATTTGAGCCTGCTCCCTTTCGAACCGTTGCACCACAGCAACAAAACTGCTCTGACGGGACCCAGTAATTTCAGCTTCAACTGCTGCTGGATCTATGGTCTTTTCTACTCTTACTCAATACAGCTGTTGAGCAGAGTGAGCATGTTGTTCTGTATTTCCATTTAATCTTTAATTGTAAGCAGTGCGCGGGGGGGTGCAGAGATTGAACTGTCTTCATCACAGCTTTTGAAAGGAATTGAAAGATAGTTTGAGCAATTCCCATTTCACACCAGCAAAATTAAAAGCAGAATGTTGTTTTTGCATACTGGGATGAGATAATATGGAAGGCTATGAGGGGAGATTTCCTTCTGTGTCTAAAATATATATATTAGTTCAACATGATCTTACACAATTTGACAAGGGGATTTTTATTATTAATAAGATAAAATGTAGGGCTTCTAATTAAGTGGAAAACAAATCAGTGTAAACTACAGTCAGAACACACAAACCTATCAACGTTTTACATTTAATAATAAATCACTTCTCTAAAGCCCAACTGATTTGTTGCATGATCTTAGCTGATGAGAATTTTTCATTCGTGCATCCTTTTAGGCTCATTTGCTGCTTTGTGTCCTACTATTCTTAGTGCTGATATAAAGCACTTTTTTTCCCCCCAAGAATCCCTGTGTTGAAATGTAGCTATCAAAATGATTAGCAGGTAACAAAAAGCCTTAGTATCGCTCTCATTAATTTTGGGAAAGTGGGGTAATTTACAAGTGAAATGAAATGTCTAATATGAATCAGACACTAAATTAGAACTGCACTGCTGGACTATAAAAACAAAACACCAGAGGGGAAAAAAAAAAAAAGGCATGTCAAATTTCAACAGGAAAAAAAAAATGCTAAATAGCCCTTCCCCACAGGAGTTTCTGAAAACAAGTTAACTAGTTATTTCAAAGATATTTTAAATGCTATCTAGTGTGGAATTTGTCACAGGACCACAACTAATCAGAGAAAATCTTTACTAAGTAAAGGTATATCTGCTTACACATACTTAACTTGACCCTATGTATCTGGAGCAATGACCGTTGCAACTCTGAGCATTACGTGTAATTCTGCTCAGCTACATCTTCGGAACAGAGTGAACAGAGAAACATCCGTGAGTGACAGAAAGGTACCACACGTGCAACAGAAAACTGAATGTAATTCACAGGGTGCATTAACACTCTTTTTCCTGTGATCTTTGGATACAAAGTAGTAGCAGTTATTTAAAAAAAAAAAAAAAACTTATGTGAAAAATTACTGCCATATAAAATGATCTAGTCTGTAATAAAGACTCTTCAATTGCCTTCTTTACTCAGCTGCATAAATTTTCATTTCTTTCAATGTTGGCTAACACGTATCTGATAGTTCATATGATTTAACAGGTTTCACAGTTAATGGACTTCTTAGCAACTAGGGGAAAAGGGGGTGCGCGTGTGTGTGTGTGTGTGTGTGTAAGACAAGGATTTAGAGTGTTTTATGGCACTTTCTAAAGAATGTGGGCACAATATAAATCTTCCTCTAGAAATTTCTGAATTACCAAATATATGCCAGTCTCCTTGTGTAATGACAAGTTGTTTTGAAGTGTAGAGCCTTCTGAAAATTCCAGCCTAAATGCCAACGAGTACCACATTATCTTGTTTGGAAAAGTCCCAGGTTTTGCACAGACGACTAGGATGGGTCCAGATACTCAGGATAATACAGAAAACACACACTCTTCCTTGCTTTCATTTGAGAAAAGTCACTGCGCTATGCTCCTTCCTCCTGTAGAAAGGCGAAGAAATAACAGCACCTCTTTTTAGTAAGTGTTCTTACCTTCAGGATAGCAAAGAATGCTTTAACTGTTCTACTAATTCTTTTTTTCATGTACATTAACGTGTATTAAAATGTATATATACTCTGGCATATCCTAAAGTAGAGATGCAATGAAAGTTCAGAAAGGATTTTCTAAAATGTGTTACAAAAACCATTAGAGGAAGTACAGATCTACGGTGTATCACCATAAAATTATAACTGTTAACTGTTATTACAGAAAGCATTCTTTCACATTTAAATCAAAATTCAATTGTTTGAGCTATCTTTTTCCTTAGAAAGTTAAAGCTAAGCTAAGCATAAACATGCTGGATGAGATACTTTGAGAAATACACGCTGAAGAAAGCAGCATGTCAAGCATGTGAAGAAAGAATCCTATGTGAACCAAAGAAAAAACTGTAAACATTTTCCAAAGCCAAACAGAACTATCACCTGAGTATTTATTTGCCAGCATACACATCATATTCATCAGAGTGTTATCATACTGACTGAATTATAATTTTAGAAGTAGAAGGTTCATGACATCAACAAAAGTTAAGAAATAGAAAGGAATTAGGAAAATTTAGGAAACTTGGAAACAGAGCAAGGAGGAGTGTGTTAGGGTCAGAATTGGCTTCTCAAAATTAAATAGCTTTTTCCTTCTCATTACAGAGTAATGTACTCTCAACTGCAGTTCCAACTGTTGATCAAGCATTACTGTCTTTTTAAAAGTGAGATCTATTAGTTTAGTTTAACATGTAGTGAATTCAAAAGGAAAGCAACAACAACCCACTTAAATTGTTTGTTCCTCCTTTTTTCAAATACTTTCCATCAATTAAGTTCAAATGCAAAGAGCTGCATTCCAGATGCAGGAAATAGTTTTTGAATTAACCCAGAGACACCCATTCAGTCTTGAAATTAACAGGCACATCCTTCACAGAAAGATCAGCACAAGCAGAGAGAGCAAACAAAACATCCACAGTTGCAAAGCTTCAAGTACGTAAAACTACTATTTTAATGTTGTGACAGATCCATGGTTTGAAAATATACTACAGCATGTTTTCAACAAATTAACATGGAATTAAAGTTACCTGCACTGTATTGGTAAATATAACCACAAATAGCCGGTGGCATTTTGCCTCTCCCCAAAATCAGAATTGTAATGAAATACATATGCTGAAAGACCAGCTTTTTCTAGAAAGAGAGCTGACAAGATTAACTAATTTTACACACTGGAAACCCTCAAGATTAACACACACGAGCATAAAATGTTAAAAGTCATTTTTTTGCTAGTTAATAATAAAGAAAACAAACCAACAGGTATCTGACAATACACAACTGGAGATACTGTACATACAATGTGATGCATAATTATAAAACTCTCTGGGGATTTACAATTTGACACCCAATGTCCAGATCTGCATGTTCGTTGCCAGAACTTCGTTTTCCCCGACAGCAGACTGAAACGCCATGAAAAAGCATGTCTTCATCTGGATTATAATGACAGTTTCAAACAAAGTCTTAAGAACTTAATAAGCCATGTAAACAGTTTAAAAACAAATCATTCACTCTGATTTTGTTACTGTCAAAATGTGAAACCAATTTTTGAGAATTCTATTTACTTAAAATGTAACAGAAAAAAGAAAGATGATCAAGGAATTCCAAAAGCGGTGGCAAATTCAGTCACACGCATTAGTTAGGGGCTCCAGGTTTCAGTACAGAAATTAAAGTATAAAGCTGAAGAGGCCCTAAAAACAATATACACAAATTCACGAAAGAAAATAAAGTTAACATTGATGTTTCAGCTTCAAAGAGGACAGTAGAAATGCTTTTTGCAAATGTATATATTTAGGAGCGAAGTATGGTTCGTACCATGACTGCAATATACTCTTTTTTTTTTTTTTTCCTGCAATTTTTAACAGACTGATATATAAAAATAATTTTCTGATTTCTGTGCCAAAAAGGACTTGCAAATAACACCTATTCCCTTTAAAACTTCTTGGTGTCTCAAATATTTAAGGCTATACATGCACTGTATTTTAAGGAATTTCAAGTTGAAACAGTAGTTGAAAATAGTGTTATATTACATAAATTATACAATAAGAAGGATACTAGTAGGAAATGTACATACAATGCAGCATGAGTCTGTTTCTGTAAGATCAGTATATACTAGATAGTATTATATAATATCAGGACTTTAGACACAGAATAGCTTGAATCTACCAGTGTTATCAAAGTTGTAAACTTCTGACGTGTATAAAATGGGTAAAATAGGCTAATATGACAGCACTGTTTATTTATATTTGTTTTGTGAGTTTGCTTAAAACACACAAAGAAATACAAATCAAACACCTTGCTACTGACACAATAGTGCACAACCATTAAGAAAAGAGGTATCTTGAATTCTCAGCTGTGAATCACATTTACAGAAGCCTATTTTATTATTTGTTCAAAGAGATGCATTATACCATTTCTGTCTTTAAGTAAGAGCAAGTCCAAACATTATTTACCCCCAAAATTAGAAATAGACTTGGTTCTTTGGTTAACACCATGTGACTTGCATCAGACACAGGAAACGATTAAGAATAAACAGCTATATGAGGAGGCTACTCGGAAAAGAGGACAAGGAAGGAAGAGGGATTGCTTAAATTAAATAAATAAAAAGAAATGCATTATGTTGAACTGAACGGCCACTTAAAACCTCCTGTCCTAGGAATAATCCGGTTAAGACATCTCTTGAATTGCAGTGACATTGCTTACACGCGATAACATCAGTTTCTCTAAGTATTAGTTTTGTACAAAAAGAAACAAGGCACCGAGTGCATCGGTGGTATACAGACTGTATAAAAGTATGCCAGAAAATGCTACATACCATATATTTAGTACACTCATTAAAAATGCCATGAATGTGTGCTATCCCTACCCAATATAATGCTTCACAAATCCAATTTCTTATATCCCTATCAAAGAATGAATTAAAATGTGACAGACATTTTAATAATCTTGCTGATAACAGCACAATTCAGTATCTGTATGTCAGTTATTAGCTTATAGTCACCAAGCAAACAAGTTCAAAATTGCAGAAGGTCCAGGGAACTATAATCTATAACTACAATTTTGGGACAGAGCCAGCAGCCTTTACTCATGACAGATGTCCCGCTAAGAATGGAGAAGAGGCTCCGTTTTACCACTGTTGTTCATGTTAATAGTACCTTTCTGTGAGTCGTCGCAAAGACACAGATGGAACTGCTTATGGGCAAAGTACTACACAGCATGAAAGAAGTGTGGTAAAATCAGGACCTGAGTGAAAGGCAGGAGGGTTCAGGCCCTTAGCTGTTATTTTAGCACTTAGATTGTTTAACAGTGATATAGCGTTGCTCATAGAGCATTTAATATTACATTGTTAAATCACCTGATATAAAAATAGGTAAGAAAGCTCTGTAAGAAAGTACATATACCATATAAGGAGAAATTTCTCCTTAAAAAAAAAAAAAAAAAAAAAGCCAAGAAAGGGAAGAATTGAATAAAAGTTTTCACTAATTACACTTTGTCATGAAAATCACATTAAAAACAGTTATCAGAAATGAAACAGTACTAAGCAGTAATGAACCTTGTGGTTTACCGGAAAGGACAGCAAACTAGCTGTATAGTAAGAAAAGTTCATTGCTCTATCTTCTGCTTTGCTAATATTCCCTAATACATTCAAACTGCTTAGCCATTTTCTTAAAAGTTCATAACTAGCCATTTGCAAAACTCACTATGAAAACTTGTTCAAAACCCAGCTCCTTGATTGCGCTATGGCATAGAAATTACCTTACAGCACAGAAGCTATGGTAATGCCTCCAGTTAGATGCTTCCTGTAGCATTTATGCTTTAGAAATCAAGAGTTGTAAATCAATCCCTTTAAACAGCAGGCAGGCAGCAAATGGCCACAAGTTTTGGAAAGCATAGCAAAAGAATTAACTCGATATAGTGGGCAAGACTCCTGTCCCCAGAAATTAGAGAAAAAAGGATGACATTAATTACATCCCTGAATGTCCATGAGGTTTTCTTTCATAGCCTCCATTATACTAATGCTTCTGCTCTCCTGAGTGGGATTCTCAGAGACAGCCACGTCCTCCTGAGTGGGATTCTAGGAGATAGACATGTCTTGGGGGCTTTAGACCAACTCTGCCAGTAGATGCTTCCAAGAAAATAAACCAAACCAACACATAGTGCAGCTGGCTCATCCTTCTTGCTATTAGGTTAGCTTTGCCTGTCTTCTGGGCATAGCTAGTTCCTGGTTTCCACTGCTAAAGAAACAGCACTTTGCCAACTCCTGGCATGTTCAGCTCATAAGGACCTTATTCTACATTGTACCAGCAAGTGTAGCAAAACCAGCAAAAGCCTGTGCATCAAAACTGATTCAGCATATGTCAGACCACGTTATTCAGTTGCACCATGTTGTATCTGGACTAAACCTGCTAACATCAATACAACTGTGCCACACAGAGATATAAACAGGTAAGTTTGATGCACAAGCTTTCTGCAATCTGAGGAAAGGAAGAAAGAAAGAAATCCTACTTGAATTTGTGGAGGAGCAATAATATAGCCTTAAGAATTTATTAATCTGTACCATTGTAGGCCAGTGTGCATCCATCCTGAACACTATCCACCCTTCTTATATCTGTAAAATGTATTAGATACCATAAAGTGCTCACACAAATCTTTGAATACATGCAGTTTCCACAACTGTTTCTCTGAAAAGGCCTTCCAAGGACCACAAGGCTCCAAGAGTGGAATCTGCGTCACTGTAGATAGCATGGTAACAAACCATCATTTATTTTAATGCTGTCATTCTCAGATGATATAATTTCATCAGGCGCTGATCACTGACAAGCAAATTCTCCCGTGACTTCTACCTTAAAAACTACCAACAAAATAGTACAAAATCCAGCTTTGGTGTACTACAAAACCTGACAGTTGAATTAAATAGCCCCAAAATAAAGAACACTCTTAGACGACACGTTCTAAGAGTGAACAGTAAAGAGAAACAAAAAGAAGAGATAATTAAGCACTTGAATTTATAACAGTCTCCTGATATTTGCTTTTTATCTCCATTCATAATTGGGATTACATTTGCTTAGGTGGCAGGAGGCAAGCTGTATCAGCTCTCTAATCTGCTGATCCTATTACACTTCCAGGGTCAAGTCGATCCTCCTGTTGATGGCCCCTGAGTTGCTCTCATTAACATTAATGGGAGATATACATGCCTATTAAAGGGAGAATTAAGTGAATGTTTAGCTGCTACTAAAAATTCAGCTTACAGAGGAAGTAAGTCTGCCTTACAGTTCATAAGCCATAATATTAGAGACTGCATGAGGTGAGACAGCAGTCCTCCAGAAAGGGGGACGAATAGGATAAAGGGCTCAGCACAGCTCTCAGTTAAATCAAAGGGCATCCTCTTAGTTAAAATCAAAGGGCTATTAGTTTCAAATCAGAACAACTAAGGCCAAAAGGCTTTGTCTAAAATATAATTGCCTGATTTTGTCACAAACTTGCTCATAGAATTATGTTGTGTGATCGTTATTCAATTCATACTTTAAAATGTCTTACAGAAAAAAAATAAAAGGAAAAAAAGTTTTTTTCTGCCTTATCACATTAAACATCCAATACACTGCATTTTAGAAACCATCAGGAATTGCACCAGTACCTTATTGCAGGAGGTACGGAGTGCCCCTGACTTCCAAGCTCAAGTGACTGCCATGAGTTTCTCAGGATGTTGTGGAGTCCACAAGAGCAAGTCAATGGGGAGAAAGGAGAGAAAAATCAGTGACACAAATACAGATTTTAGGTCAACAACAAAGGCATATTTGACCCAAAGATGTGGAAAATAGGAAGGTATTGAGACTAGCCATCAGGAATAGGTTTACAGATGAAAACAGTCTCCGCAGCAGATACTGCAAAATCTGTTTTCAGCTTGAGCGTCACGAAACTGATAACAGACTCTTCAGCTGCAGTAACAGCAAACACACAAACACCCAGAGATCGCCATATTTTGAAATCTAATCATTATCAAAGAGGCTAAAGGATTTTCCTTAGACTAGGAAATTACATCATACTTCTCATGTAGCAGAATTTGCACCCCACTTCTGCCGCGGGGGTGGGATCTCGCTGCGTGGCTGCGGCGCGGCCGCCGCGACAGCGCCCTGGCTTCGCCCCGCTCCGCTTCTGGCCCGGGCCTGCGGGCTCGGCCCGAGGGCAGCACGAGCCCAGCTCTGCTCAGCCCTTGCCTCCACGTAGGCAGGAGACGGCTGCGTCCTACAGCTACCTCCTCTCGTCCTGCTGCTCCGCGCTTCATGTTTGCCTGCACTGGCCTGTCGGATCACAGCCTCGCCACTGCCACAGAGCAAAGACGGAACCCACCACCTTTCCTCTTATTGTTCCCTAAGAGGTTCCTTTGAGAAGACCAATGTGTAGTGTTCTAAACTTTAATCCAAATAGATTATATGCAGAAAGGATGAAATATTTTCAAGTAAAGAATCTGTAAGAACTTGATTGTTCTACAATTATTTAAGGCTACGTTATCAGGCAGGAAACAGATTCAAGATTTATAGTCTTTACATGATACATTGGCACACAGAGAAGTAGTCAAAATAATCTCATAAACTCTTCAAAGTAATAATTGTACTTTTGAATGAAGGTAAATAACAAAAAACTACAAAAAAAGCCGCACTGGCCATCTGGCAGAAAACAAATGCCTCGAGGCATTTTCATTATGTGTCCTGTATGAATTCTGTTCCATGCTTGAGACTTAACTGAGTGCATAACCCTCCCCACTAAACTTCTGTGTATGAGCCATGATGCAGGGTTTAACAAGACTTTATCTACAAGCAGATTGAAAATAAAGAGTAGTTTTGCATAAAGTAGTAAAATAAAACAAAATGACAAACATAAGAATAGGGTCTAGGAACAAAAAGCAACACAGCAGCTACTGATACTACAACTATTTCATAAAAAACCTATGGCATATTCCAATAATTGGTGTGACTGGCTTTACATGGCAAACCCTTATTCTACTGCCTAGTATTATACATTCATTTTCATTTTCCATCCTTTATACATTAATTTCTACCTTTGCACAGTATAAATCCATATAAGCCACACCATTTTTTTGTAAAGCACATACCTCAGGAAAAGTCACGTGATTTAGAAGGCGTTATGTCAAATACATCCCAAATACAATAGGCTGTTATAAATCTGCTGTGTCTAAGTTAAGATATCCCTGTCTTACGTGAATGATTAGCACATAAATCTGAGGCATTGCGCCCTACAAACTGAAATCCAAGTCATGACACTGTTGAGCATGGATTCTGTAACAGGTTACTTGCAGCACCTTCTAAACTGACTTAGTTGTAAGATTAACCCTACACTTGGAAGAGTTTGCTCAGGACTTGCTGTTAAGTACTGCACACTATTTTATAAAGAAAAACTATATGAGACAGCTATTAACACACAACTTTCAGTTGTGGTAAGTAGCATCCCAATAGCCACAAAGAAAACGAGTAAAAATTCTTTTATAACCATTGAAGAGCTGCCTTTTATGGCAGTTTGGGCTCAGGCATTTGACTTATGCTTATAAAATTAATGTATATTTGTTAAATTCCACACTTAATGTTTCATTTCACAACTGGGGTAACAAAAGGGACTGAAATACACAGCTTGTATTACTGTAAGACAATTTCTGCTTAAAAAAAGTTGGGATTATATGTATTTAGTAGCTAAGGCTTCTGCAAATGAAGCAATAGTACAATATCAAAAAACA
This sequence comes from Nothocercus julius, assembly GCA_013398735.1. Classification (NCBI taxonomy): domain Eukaryota; kingdom Metazoa; phylum Chordata; class Aves; order Tinamiformes; family Tinamidae; genus Nothocercus; species Nothocercus julius. Next base: position 4,557,964 of record VZSV01000012.1, read on the forward strand.
AGTCATGTAATAAGGTATTTTAAATCTTTAAATCAATAAAAACTGAAAACTTGGTTCTCCAAATAAACCCTTTAAAAGGCACCATATAAACTAGGAAGTAGAATTATAATATCCTTTAAAAAGGACCTTGTGAAATTGTTAGTAATGTGAGAATTGGAGTATCATATGAAATACCTTTATTATAATACACTCACTGTCTGCAGTCGCACTGCACTTGCCAGTATACCCTGACTGTTGAAAGGTATTACAAAGAAATTCAAGAGAAAAGCATTTGTCCTAATGAGAATGCTCTAGACTACCACTAATTCATACACACACACAAAATAAGAATAAAAATAAAATAAAAATAATTAAAATTTCACTAGTCTACCCAGAAGCGCTGCAATAGCCACTGAATTCTCATATTACTAAGACATTGTTATTTATAAGAAATATAGATTTGCTTACTTTCCATACAACAACAATTAAAGGAAACTTAGAATTACAGACGAAATGAATTGGGAAGCCTTTTAAAGAGCATTTACCCGATAATCCACAATTTCAGTAACCTGAACTGGACCTGGCAGTCAGCAAGTTAAGTGTGCCCATAGTCAAAGTGCTAGGGCCAAAGGGGGACCTTAGAAGCACAGCAGCTTTGCTGCTGTCCGCGGAAGCTGTGGGGTTTCTGAAGGCAAACCTTCCTGTGATAGCGTGGCTTCTGTTGCAACCGTGTCGTCATGACAAAGCTGCAGCTCCCGACCTGAACGTGGGCAAAGCAAATTGCTCTTTTGGGTGTGAGCCTTCATTCAATTGCTGGCAAGTTATTGGGGGAAAAAAAAAAAAAAAAAAAATTACTTGCTGATGTTCTCTTCTCTGAGAAGAAAGGTTAAAACTCCTGGTCTGCCCTCTGCTTCCACTAAGCACCGTACAGAAATCCCTAAAATAGTTCTTAAGTGGCTCAAGGGGATGGTCACTTCAACCGAAGTCACAGTACTTCTCCTGTTTGTTCTAAGTAGCTCAACAGCTGCCACTTCCTCCGCAGTCTTTCGACTTACCTACTGACATTTTAGAGAAACCCATATCAATTTGTTTAATGAAAAGACATTTTAGTAAAGTCGTCCTCTGTGAGCTTCCTACATTGGAATACATGAATACGGGAAGTGCTTTCAACAGAAAGTTACACAGTTTTACAGTACAACCTGTCTAAGGAGGTTTGGAAGGGACCAGACTAATGATCTGGTCTCTTTGGATTAGGCAGAAGTACAGGCAAGAGGGAAAAACTCAGTTTACGCAATATACAGAGCTCATTCCTGTCACAGATAGAAGAAACATTTATTTTATGTCAAAGTTCACCTGATGCCCCAATGGTAAAATTTTTCAAACCAACTGCATATTAAAAATGAAAACTTAGTTGCACTAAGCTCCTGGAAAGAAACTCAGTGTAAAACAACAGTATATTCACGTATGCTATACTACTAAATGTTCTTATCCATCTTTTTTGTTGTTTTTCTTTTTTGCTACACAGATCAATAACTTTTTCTCATAGTGCAAATCATTGACTCTTTATCTGAATGCAGGCAGGTCGGAAGCTACAGTATGAGAGAAAAAAGTACACAAAGAGGAACTTAATTTGGAGAGTCTTACATAAAATACCTCAGAATGCAAAAACACAAAACAAACCCAAACCAACACAACCTTGGGTGGATGGGGGAGGGACTGCTAGCACATTTGTGTAAAGTAAAGGTTCTGTGACACCAACAAAGTGTGTCTGATGCTGTGCAAAGATGATGTATTAAATTGCAACGTTCTGCACGTTGTGCACTTTTTAAGATGGAATGTTGACTTCAATTTTCAATTTTTACTTCCACAAAAAAAAAAAAAAAAAAAAAAAAAAAAAAAAAAAAAAAAAATCTCTTGATTGCGACCAAACGATCATCTTCTCAAAAGACAAAACCCCCTTAAATCGCAACTGTACTTTGCACCATCCATCCATTAGGATTCGAGTAAAGTATGCCATCTACATACTTGTTGTCCTTTAGACTCCTTCATTTCAGTCCAGTGATTGAGTTCATCTTCTCCTGAGCTGTTAAGACCTAAGGAAATCCATCCTATCATCTCTTTTCGCTTCATGCTGCGTTTATTATATACAGACAGTATGAGTGTCACATCTGAAAGTTGAAACAGTGCCACTTGAAAAATGAAGGTTTCTTTGTATACTGGATTTGGCTGCCCTCGCCGGATTGATGTTTTGCATTTGGACATCTCTTGTCCCATAGAGTTCAGCAGTGTTAATTTAACATACGTATCTACAAAATAGAGCACATTTTGGAACGTCAGATATCTTAAAGTGTTGGATAATGAGATATTATACAAGGATATGGTGTATACCAGGTTGATTGAACATAGCTTACTTTAGACACATGAAAAAGATGACAAAAGCAAAATATTACAAGCACGATAACTTAAACTAGCTTCTGTACTAGGTAAGTGGGTTAAAGGTATACCCCATAATCCTTCTTCCTATCATCCCCCTACTTGTTCTAAGCAAACTTAAATTGCATTAACACTTAGCAAGCTCCAACTAGCCACAACACTGTAAAGCAAACCACTGAACTCTCAGAGAATAAGAATAAACAAAGAATGAAGACAACTAATCAAGAGAAAAAAAAAAAAGAAAAGTTGATGTGTAGCGATAATATCAACACAGGCAGAATGGAATGCTTAGTAATAATCTCTGCATGGATGTGGTTTCTCACTTTTTTTTTTTTTTAATTATTTTATTCAGATTAAAGAGCCAAACATAGCCGAGTGTATTAAAAGATGGAGGCTTACACAATACAACAAATCTCTTTGGCCCTAAATTCATGAAGTATTACATTTAATACATCTTTAAAGAGAAAAAAAGTTTTTGCTTAATTTGCTATTGTTGTTTAAAACATTGCTTGTGTAGTTCTCTTTGGAAGTACACTTAAGAAGTCAATGCAAGTAAATGTGGTTAGCATACTCCAAATTTCAGTCCTTGGATACAAGCTCTTATTTTTAAAGCTGTCTTTTTATTTGACCAGAAGCATCAAGCTGTGTTACTGTGCATTTCACAAAGGTGCAACTGATTTTAAGAAACATACAATTGTATAAAGCCTTAAGAAAACTGCTTCCTTCGTGTTAATGAATAATGTTATTAAGAGATTGGAGTCTCACTCCATGTTTTCACTGTGCAGGTACACTGAAATCCCATCATCCATACTCAGAGATAAATGCAGCTTCTGCAATAAAGAGTGCCACAGATAATAAACATATACTTTTGTAAACCAATATGGTACGCAGCCGTGGATAGCTTTACTGCTGGTAAGTTTTCTTTTGCATGAAAAAGACAACATCCAATTAGTCTCTACAGGAACTCACCTCGGATTATATAAACCTGTCCACCTATCAAGTGTTTTAGACAACAGAACAGTCCGTCTGACAACAGGGGGTGGAAAGCAGTAAAAGAAATAATGACCAGATGTCAATAGTTGGGTGAGAGAGGATTAAAGGTTAAAGTTTAAGAGGAAACACTATTCACAGGAGCAGAAGAACACAAAACCTCAGCAGTAGAGATCAGAAAAAGGATTGAACAAAAGGATTGTTGGGTAAAATTTAATGAAATGAAATTTTTGTGCAGTTTTTGTGTAATCTTTAACAAAAATTACACTGTTTACTTAATGGGATATCTTAGCACTAATAGCTACTGGGTTTTAAAGCACACTGAACATATAAAGAACCATGCAAATGATTAGGTTATAAAAGACCAGGTAAAAATCACTGTATCCATTTTATCAAACCTCATACTTTTTCATGCAAACTCCAGCATATTAAGAAAAACTGCACACAGTACTTATACTTCATATACTAAATGCAACAAAATGAAAAATCATTGAATTGAAAACTAATCCTATAAATACATACTGCTTTTGGCCTTAGTTTTTATCCTTTACATGACATGATTGTAACACCTCAAATACTTCAAACAGTGCTGGACTTCGTCATGAGAATAAGTCTGAAGTAAAATCTACAGAAAGCCAAGAGCTACCTCTGGCCCCTGTGTGTGCATACACGCACATATGCCCTTATTTAATGTGCAAAAGCTCTTATGTCTATTCAACAAAATTTTTAGCGATACTTAGGAGCATTCCTCTTCTCAGACGTAACAGTAACTGTCACACAGAGGAACCAAGAGACATTCCAACATCGGCTCTGATTGCTTACAGAAGTCAGCCAATTTGCTTGCACTCAGCTGGGTAAGTTACTACATATTGTATAAGCAAGGGGATGGGAGTATGCACTATCAAGAAGTAGAAGTGTAGGACTCGATACGTATTTGCTTCAAAAACATTTCACAGTAATTGCATAGGTTCACAACCCCTGGGATACAGAAAAGATCATTTGTGGAAAAAAAGTAATTGCTGCCCTTTCCAGGTAGTTTCTCAGGAAGCAAACAAAACTTGAGCTGTGCACGTGCTTTAGAGCTCTCCTCAGAGAGAGCTCTCCTAAGACCACTGACGGTCCAAACTACAGGTTTGGTCACACATTTCATGGCCAACCCTATGTGCCTGAATCTCCTTTCTCCTAGGTAAGCCTAGGAAGGAGGGAACAAAGAGAAGCTGCTACATCCCCAAAATGCGCTCTCATCTCTGCAGCTCCTTGTCTCCAGATCTCTTCCTTTCATTCTTTCCCCTGCCTTAGTGTCATGGAGCCTTTCTAGCTTTCTCCATCTCTTCAAACAGGTAACTGGGGCAGTTACCTAATTATACAGAAGTACTTCGGATTCTTCTTTGGTGTTCCTTCTCTAGCCACCTTAAAGTCTGGCTCCATCAGTGTGAAAAGGATACAAAAACCAAAGCAGAGTAAGGCCGAACCAAATGTAATTAATGAATAGAACAAAACATGGTCAAGAAGGAAAGAGGATCTGTCTCATATTGCAGGGCTCGCTGCTACAAGGTGAGGTGCACAAACCACTTCTACAATGTTGGCAGCCTGTTGGGTAACCTACTGATACTACAGAAATCTGGGGATTAAAAACACAGGAAGAGAGCCCAAACCCTGAGCTCCCTGACAGAACTGAGGGGATTAGGTCTGGCTACAATTTATGTAAATCTGTCTGATGATCTTGAAAGCACCTCCAGCTTTCCCTCATCACTTGACTCTCTCAGGCTATAGCAAGGAATTAAAGACAGAGTAAGAATATTCTGTGCATGCAACATATTCCATCTGGCTTCAATTTAAAAGTATACTAAGTTCACACATACTTTAGACAAGTGTGTGTGTTTGAATGAATGTTTGAACACTCAGTTTAAGTCCCTTCTGATGATGAACTTTCCTCCTGTGTACTATATATGCCAAAAGTCACAACTGGGTTCTATGTTGTCTTCCCTGACATTCCCAAATTACATATATTACCTTCACATATGCACAAACACGTGCAATTAAAGACTGTAGTACCTACTTCCCTAGGAATAGATAGAGCTGTTCACTGTGTTTATATCAATATTAGCTGCCCTACACTTTCTCTTTAAACACTGCAACTTTCTTCTTGGCTTGTGATATGAGGCATTAGTAATTTAGCAATTAATTATTATGATAAAAGTAATTTATTAGTCAGTTATCATGAAAAAAATAAAAGTCTTGTCAACTTGCAATTAATATACGGAATTTTAGATTTTTGCTATTTCCCAGTCAACTAGAAATATAAAACATGAAACAGATTAGTTGATGACTGCTCTATTTCATTTTGATTGGGTAAGCCTAAATGATAGCATTGACGTCCCCGCTACTGAGAGCCCCACCAGTTCTGAAGCATTAGGATGAAAAAAAGATTTTCACTCACTGGGTGGTCTGTTTGCTGCCAAGTTTTTGAAGTGGCTGCCTTTTATCACTTCTGCTGATAATCTTCCAGTTGTGGCATTATAAAGGAGGCCAATGAGGATTTCTGGAGCTGAGCCATGTACCAGAGACTGACAAGAGGAGGTACTTTCACTGCAGGACACTTCTGACATGCTCATTTGCGAGTCACAGCCCTATAAACAGAGAAAAAGTTCTGTGTGTTTTATACGGCAAAGTTACTGGGAAGTGAACTTTTATTGTACCACATAGGAAATTGGGAAAACAACTGACAATGACAGAAGTTTCATTCCATCAACCAATACAAAATGTACTTCCTTAATATATACTCAGTTCCCACATGTTACAGGCAACAAAGACTAATACAGTCTGGAATTAGAATAATTTTTAATTCTGTGTTTCCACTGCTTCATTATTCAGGTAAGAGAAGGAAATGAAAAGCAGCAATTACAATCCCTAGTTGTTGCCATTCATAAGATAAGATACAATCTGTTAGCATCCCTGGGCACATTAAACTTTGGATCCTTTACTTTCCAAACCTGAAACTCCAAGGATAACAAAGTCCAGAAAATTCTTATTCATCCTTTGTAAAGGTTCTTCTCTAGACTTACACTTTAGGAGCAGCAAAATGGTAGAAAACACGAAAAAGACAAAAAACTTACTCTGTCTAGCTGTCTAGAATATATTAGCTTACAAGGAATTTAACTGATCCAGGGATACAGAATAACAATAGACCCTTTGCCTTGGGCAGGAAAGGAAGAATGTTATATCCTAGCAGTGAGCAAATGATGCTTTAATTCCCATCATATGAGCTTCCAGAAAATGCAGATTTTCCATGCATTCTCACTATATCACACAGAGAAAACACCAAGGAAGAGAGGATTAAAGGAGGAATCCAGCACCAACGGGGATTTCTGACAGCGGCTTTCCGCTTAATATGAGTGGGAGCTGAAGGATCAGATATTTGGGGTAAACCAACTCTAGAGACTGTCACAGCAAAGGGAACTCAAGGACACTGGCATGGGAGCGCACTGGTATCTCAACAACCGCTGCCTGTAAAGAGCAAGTCAAGTGACTTTAAACACAGCAAGTACAATCATCTACCACAGTTATCAGAAGATCCCCTAGAAAAAAATCACTGTAGAATAAAGGCTTTTCATTGCAGGACCTAAAGATAAAATCGGGGATACTATGTATTAGATACTACGTATTCGATGTCTTCTCAAAAATACTTTCCCAGCACAGACTTCATTGCTCAGATTGTGGAAATCTAGTTGATTTGTTGTTTTCAACACGGTATTCTGGGGTAATCTCAGTTGCTGGTAAGTAATCTGACTTTTTGCTAAGCCCAAAAGCTGCATCCGGATTTATAACGGAAACATTTCAGGTCTCAGTTTAGGAGTTACTTCCTTTCACATAGTCAACATTCAAGAAGAGAGGGCTAACAAACTTTTCAAGAAAAGAGACAGAAAAGCTGTTACATTGTTACAAGTCCAAAATGTAAACTTCCTGATCACCTTTCACATAGTAAAAATGACTGCAAAAATGAAAATTGCTAACTGGTACAAGACAAATACACTAAATGAAGCTTTCATCTCATAACAATATTGCAATGTTTCCAGAGTACTTCTCGTCTTCGTATAAATCTGTGTTCAACCTACCTGTAAAACTACACGTAGGCCACTTTCAGATTAAATAATACCTTATTCACAGTGAAACTACAATATCAAAGTTACTTACTTGCTTGAAATAATCTGTCTACTTAAGTTTCTTTTTGCAACTCTTCACTCTTCCTCTATAAAGAGTACGTGTATAACATGCAGAAAAGAAGACTAAGGCTTCATGCCAGCAAAAATCTTTTAAGGTCAGTGAAGTACTGGAACAGCCTAGCAAGAAATTCTGCAGGCTTAACTGCAGATTTTTCAGAACAACTATGATCAACTGTCAAGGTATCAATGATCTTGTGGCACAGCAGGGAACTGAACTGGATGAGCACTTTAGGTTTCTTCCAAAATACAGAAGTCTAGAACTCCAATCTATTTCTTGCAATTCAACAATGACAAAAAACATTCTCATTAGCAAACACACAAAAAATAGATAAAAAGCTCTTCCTGATAACTGGTTGATCCTGCTGTGAATGACTGATTTCTAATTTTTCAGTTTTGTAACAAGAGTTTGTTCTACTGACCTAAACCTTTTCTATACATAATACCATGGGTCAATACATTACTACAAGCTAACCTGATTTTACTGGATCAACACTTACATGAGTCAGTGCATTTCACCGGACTATAACAGTAATACATATTACATTCTACACAAAATGGATTTCTAATACTTGAAAATATTGTCCATGATGACTTCTTTGCATATATTACCTAAGGAACAAACTTCTGTACAGGAAATATTCTCTTAATGACTTTTTTTTTCTACTCACTGAAAACAGAGGCCCCTATATTTGCAACAATTACAATGTATGTAAAATGCATTTATTTGTCTTCACCATAAGTTCCACGGAAACAGCATGTGTTACTTGCATATTCATTTCCTACTGTTATTTTTCTATACCCTGAAGTTCTAGTTACAAATTCTGCTCTTAAGTCAACTGCAGTTAATCACAAGGAATAAAATGGGCATTCTCTGAAAGCAGTTAAAAGTTCAATTTTTCATTGCACAGGTTAAAAGCCTGCCTCCATAGGCTTTACAAAACAAGAACATCCAATTCTGTTGTTTTTGTTCATCTTCTCAAAATATACATAGGAAAAAATGAAACCTTAGTGGCAATCCTGCAGCAACAGAAATTTGGTTCACAGTGTGTTATTCATCAAAATGTCTTTTTAGAATTTAAAACGTTCATCTTATACCACTAACTTCTTACTGAACTTTTTGTTCGCTACTTCCTTTTACTTCTATGTTAGTACAATCAAGAGGTTAGGGAAGCAAACGGGAATCCCAATAGGTGAAAGAGGGAACTGAATCCAGCATTTTAGACAGAGGTCCTCATCTCTCTCCACCACCAAGCCAGGGCTGAACAGTGAAGCTTCAGCAGAATGTGGAGGTGACAAGAGCACCACCAGCATAGCAGAGGCTCTGGGCTGGCTGAGACACCCCCAGGGCACAGGGGAGGGAACTCAACCTGGGTTCTTCACAGGCTGCGTTTGGGAAAGCTACGGAGCCCCTTTCTGCGACAGAGATTTTCAAACACGCAAAGAACTTAGTGCTGAAAACAGAGCTATGCAAAATAATTACGAATGTCAAAGAATGGAGTTCTAAAATCTTGAATCCTGGCATCTGGATCCCACTCATATACTCACAGACTGGGTGCTTGGATGTTTGTGTGACTGTATGTTTTTGCCTCAGTTGATCACGTGCGGGATGGTGATTCATCTCCCACACCTACTATGAGGACTGAGCTACTCAAAAATGACAAGTCTTCAAGAACATGATAGTCATATAACAAAAGTATCCCTAAATTAAACAACGAATACCCCTTCTACTTAATTAATATTTGCAAGAAATATCACGCAGTTGTTTTTAAAGGTATAATTCTTTAAATAAGTATATGGCTTTTCACAATTTTGCACAACATCCTAGCAATTCTAGTAAGAGTACGGATACCAAAAACAGTAAGTGAATAACTGTGTGTCTACCAACATGAAAAACTACACATGTAGAAATGTACTTTTTCATGCCCTCCAGGAGAGCAATTTTGGTTTTAAGACAGCAACTTTCAGTGTACATGATAACTTAAGGAAGACAATACACCTTAAAACATGAAACAAGAAATGAAACAAGACCAACTTTTAGAAGGCTTCTTTGTGCACTATATTTCATTATCATTTTGAAGATTTTAGAATTTTATATTGTAAATAACTTATTTTAATTGGTTGCCCATCTGGATGTTCTTGTTAAAAGATTAGGTTTTGTTAAAGAAACACAACACTACTGCAAAGCTATCTTCCCAAAAGATTAGGAAGTAAATTCCAATCCTTTTGTAGTTGACATTCCTATACAATAAAATTAAGAGAATGCATAGTATCAGTTTTCTGCTTTAGGCTAATAATCTGAAATTGCAAACAATCAAATATATAGTTTTATGCAGCCTCACAAAGATTCAAGCTCAGGAAGGCATCCTTATTTAAGGGAGGTAATTATGCGTGACAGTTTCCTTGATGCAGGTGCCAATTAAATATACTGTGCATTTTTACTCATGCACTTGCACTTTATACTATTAATACTTAAGTCAAACTAAATCACAGCCATGAAACTAAACACTCTAATAATATTGCCATTATGTAACTTCAGTTTAGGAAACAAAACAGTTTGTATGAAGCGCTATGCTTCAGCAGTAAATAGAATTTTGTATTCAGAACTTCCAAGTTAAAATACTTCTGGGATTAAATACAATCAACATTAATGGCATTATTCACATCATGTATGGATTGCTTCAGTTACCAGAGTATTATTAATGTAGCTTAAAATCAGATTATTTCAACAACTGATAAAATGATCACTTTTTACCAAAAGCTTCTGATCTGCCTTGCTTTTTACTCTCAAGAGAAAAAAAGTTGCTATATTTTTAAAAATCAAGTTGTTTTGCCATCAGCAGAACACTACAAAAATGAAGATCAAATGAAAAATATTAGGCTTTCATTAACTACAGTCAAGGCATAAAAACCCTAGAAAACTCTATATCCCAACTTCAATTTACCACCAAAATTTACATAAAACTTCCTTAATTCCATTCAGATCTTAAATTCATTCAAATAACTGATAGGAGTTTCTGTGCACAGGCTAAGGAGACATTGTAGTGGTTCTGGCCAGCTCACTCTTGAGATGCTTTTCAGTCCTTCACAGAAGTAACTTCCTCACCTTCCCGGGCAGTAATGAGTTACAAAAACAAGTAGTACTTGCAAAAACTGGCCAAACACTTTGCCCCTAATGGACGGAATGGCTGCAGTCTCCTTAGAAAAGTCCTGTCCACAAAAAATAAAAAATCTGGACAAGTATCTAAAACTAATCTCTGAAAGCATCAAGGTTACTCTGTATGGGAGTGAAATATTCTCACCATGTCAATGCCTCGTCAAGTGCTTCTTGGCAAACAGATTAATCGCATGCCACAGTTTGGCAGAAATTCTGAGACATATTTGCAGAAAACCAGAAAAAGCAAATAATGCTTATTTGAAAGGCAAGCAATTTTTTAACTGAGGCCATTACATTCATAGAGTGATAGGTCCTTACCATCTGCTTCAGACTTGGCTTCTTGGAGCTTGCACCCATAAGACCCAAGTGCAGATGGATAACTGGCTCTAGAGCATAACCACCACAGGATTTTGTTGGTTTTTTTTCCTGCCCATCTCATCCAGGCAAAGCCAGGCGTTAATAGTCCTCTGCCCAGAGGAGAGGAGCGGTGCTGAGGGGCACCCAACATGCTGAGACAGCCACCGCCCCCGGGCACCGCTGCCTGCAGGGCTCTGAGGCAGCAGGCAGCACTTTGCAGAGCAGCGCGAGCGACCGAAGGCAGGGACACTGCTTCTCGTGCCAAACGCTGCCAGCTTCCCCGGCAGCCTCAGGAACACGATCGTCTCTCTCCGTTCATTTAACAATTTTCTTCAGAGAAGTCGTTTTTCTTAATGTGTCCAAGAACTGCTACTGGTCATTTCTGTCTTACACCGCTCTAAATCAACCGAGTTCAGCAAGCTACGCCCAAGATAAGAATGTTTTCAGTGTTTAGAGATAATTTCCCCTTACTTCAGCAGACTTAATTTTTATAAACAAAATAAAAGCACTTATGCACCATCACACAGCAACCAATTTAGTTTTAGGTATAATTTCAATTATATAAAATCAGGAACAAAACCTTTCATGTGAGTCTGTTAGAAAAGCCTTAGTTATTTTTTCCTTATTGTTGTTTTAAGGTATGATACTGGTACTCCCTGCTGAGCAAAGATACATTATTATTGAGTAAAGATATGAATTTTAATATTTAGCCTTCCAAATACAATGCTGAATGGACCATACTATAGCAGCACAATAGTAAAATCACCAGACGTATAAAATATTAGCATCTGCACAAAACCTGACAGCTGTGCTCTATAATGAATAAAGAATGCCCTGAAAGAAAAGCCATTTCAGAAAGCTTTTTTTTTTTTTAACTGATATATATAGACTGAAAAAAGGAAGGTTTAAACACACATCCATTAGAAAAAATATTGAAGATATGCCATGTATAAAGGGTAATATGGAACAAATTCCTTAAGCAAACTGTGCAATCCCAGATGATTAACCATTGTTCCCAAAGTCTACAGAGAGAGCAAGTGTGCATTTTTATACATTACAGCCATAAATGCCTTCGTCCACTTAAGAAACTGTAACTATTTGCCAAGAACTCCAGATATGATATGAAGAAAGATGTATTAAAAAAAAAAAAAAAAATCCTTTAAATACATACAACTGTCTACCTCACCCGTTTTTTGCTCCAGGAATTGCATCATAGGGAAATTCAGTATGTTGGAAATGGAGAATGTTGCAGAAAGTTAAATTTAACTCTTTACAGGAAACATTCTCTTATTGGCAATGCAACATCAGATATTACTAGATTTACTTAGCAGGAAAAGATTATTTTGATTTGGAGGCAGAGGCTAAAGGGGACTAGTGGGGCAAAGGAGAAGTAGGACAAATCCAAAGGAAATCAAACCTAAAGCATTTCTTTACTCATGGAAATTTGTTTTAAGGAAGGAGACTGAAGAGGGAAAAAAAAAGTTATTTGCATATAGACACAAACACATATATGCAAATACCTCCTCTTATGATTGAGCAACAGTTTAGTGAAGGACTGTCCAAGATAAATGGCAATAAGACTATAGATATAAACCGCTAATGCAAGAACTCCATACTGTATACAAAGCAGGAGGCTGAAGAATAGAATGAAAACTTGCACAAGATACAAGGATATAAACTATTCTTAAACAACCATAAGGCAAACGATTAGCAAATAAATGCCAGCGTAAGGCACAGAAAGCAGCAAATAAAATATATTTCTGCCGAAAAGATCAGCATAGAATGTTCCAATGGATTAGCAAGTTTCAGTGATAGAAGGTATATTTAATACATTAAAATACATGTAACGAGAAGCAGTGCAAAAAATGGGGCAATTGTTATGGGTACCAAGAAAAAAAAATTTTTTTTTAAATTACCAAATATAAACACTTTCCAGCAATAAAACACTCTACAACTGAACTAAGTAAATTTAATTCTGAATTGACAATGTATCTAATCAAGGATTTTATAACAACAAATATACTAGAATAGTTGTATCTCTCCAAATTAAAACAATAGTTTTCCTGTTAAGTAAATCTTGCCTGGCATTTATGAATGAATTTATGTATGAATTTCCAAAAGCTTAGAAGTTGATTTTCTTAACTCCAAAACAAGGTGGATGCCCATTCAAGCTACTGAGACAATGAAGGTTCCTTTCAAGCGACAGGTAGGGCTAAAAGAAAACTGCATAGGCTCTGTTGCAACACACTGGAAAACTTTTTCACTTTCTACCAATGCTCTTTTCTTGTCCTTTCCTACTTCTTCGCAAAAAGAAGGAAGAAGGGAGGAATACAGATATGCCTTCCCTTGCCATCACCAAAAATAAATAACAATCTTATTCTATTCCATGATGGCTTCTAGAACTTGGTTACACACTCCCTTCCACATAAGCACAAGAAAAAGCTCAGTGCGTACGTAGGATACAGTAAAGGCCTGACCCACAGATTGGACTCTTTCATTGACTTTTTTTTTTTTTTTTTTTTTTTTTTTTTTTTTTTTTTTTTAAATCAGACCTACTGAGAACACATAAAAAATAAAACTAGCAAGTAAAATTAGATTTTTTTTGTTCCCGTTTTTCAAATCAGCAAACTCTGCATTCCAAATGTTCACAGTAGATAAGTGAATCACTCTGTCCTTCAAACTGAAGGAGTCATAAAAAACTTTTTAAGGAATCACAAAAAATAGCTCTGCTATTGTATGTTGGTCCTCCATCAGAGCCACGCTTTAGTCTCAGCTTTTACTGATTAAGTTTAATTTACTTTTACTCATTGAATACAAAGGCATTTTATTTTGCATGTCTTTTAAAATATGGTGAAGGAAGGAGGGAGGAAGGGAGAAAAGGGAGGAAGGTCTCCATAAGTCACCTTCTCTACCAAAAGCCTATGTTTTAGAACACATTCAGCTCCTAAGTAACAAATGTTCGAGCCCTTCTAGTCTAGGGACTACAAAGTCATAGGTATTTTCCTTCTGGACAAATGGTGATTAAATGCTTATAAAAATAATAAAAATAAAAATGCTTATAAAAAAAATACAAATAAAAACAAAAAGGAGAGGAGGCCAAAAGTTGCCTACAACAGTGATTGCAGGATTAACATAGACTCCTGAAAGATATGGGATGTGACTTATTTCCCTTGGGAAGAAGGGAGATTCATGTGGAATCTCCTGTATCATTGGCAGCTGCCCTCCCCACTGGACAATGTGGTAAAGTGAGCACAGACCCAAATCCTATCTCTCTTGACAGTGATATTTAAGTTTGCCATTAAGTACTATCTATTTTGTTTATTAAAAATGTTTAAAATAAATAATTTTAATAATAATTTTTGGGAAAGCATTTTATTCATCAGAAATTGTTAAGCAAGCAAAAAGTCCTTTTAAATTGGAATTACTTTTCACGGTATTTTTCATTTCAGACCAAAACAGAAATTATTTACATAGTTCTAATCTGAAGTTATTAAAAATGGCTTTGCACTCTCAAAATTCCTTTTTCTTGACTTTCTTCCTCGAAAGGAAAATATCTAATGCAAACAAGACTTAATTGCAGCAGATGGAAGGCTGTAGTAGCATAGTGTGTTTTTTTTTAATTGAATGGTAAAGAATTTACTATGATAAACATATATGTATAGCTTGTAGATGTGTGCATTCACCACTATAACTATATTTATAGACTGGAAATCTAAGTAATTAGAGACTGGAAATCTGTAAGTAATTAAAAGCAAAAATATGGGGAGCTTTTGCAAGCAAAAAAATGTACTTAAAGCTACCAAGAAATCTTTGCAATTACTGCACTATGACTGTCGAAAAATATTCAGTGGTTGTGATAACTCTATAAATATATACGGTATTCTTACAAAATTCAGGACACTGCACATCACTGCATTCTTATTCTGCTTCATTTAATACTCACAGACAGATTGTAAGAAGGTTCCAATATCACTGGTACTGACATCTTCCCTTGAAGATTCAATTTTGTTAAGTAAAAAATCTTTTCTCCCACAATCCTCTCTTTCTTCATGCGACGTACACTGTACAGTCTAAAGCGAACTGCATAATTCCCAATCATCTCAGACTCAATGTGATTAAATTTGAATGTCTCTGTGAACACAGGGCACGGTCCCCGCTGGATGCTGGTTTTTGCTCTCTGTTTCTTTATCGGAAGAAGAACTAGGTGTACTTGCCACGAGCTTCCACCTGTCCTGCTGTATGTTGGAACGTCTGTGACAGCCGTCACTGTCACCAGAAGCTTCTGTTCCTGTGAGTCATAGTCAAAAGTCACATCCAGAGTGCCATATTTAGGTACGGGCTCCGGATCAAAAGGTTTAGGAAGCTGCGAAGATGATCCTCGAGCTGACATATCCTGAGGGGAGAGGGGAGAGGAAAAAAAAAAAAAAAAAGCCTTTATTTCTTTATTTATTGTATTCTATTACTAAATCTGGCATGGAAATATAAGGATTTCTCTAAGCAGCATGAAGTGACTGTGATCTTTGTTCACTTCCTAAACAAGGCAATTAAAAACTGAAAGTGTGAATGGCTCACTAGGCTAAGAAAAAATAAATAAATAAGTAATAAATAAATAAAAAGGTTTTACCTGGCCAATACTGTCAAAAACCAGATGCCAAGCAGGATTAAATTAAGCTGTACTTAAGAGCTCTTCTTCTGTCCCTACATCATCCTCTTCCCACATTAAAATACATATACACTTGTTACAAGATGAAACTATGTGATTTTAGTGTGAGCATATCCACATTTTGAGTTAACATGCTTCAGAATTTTAAAACCTGCATGGCGTGACGCAAAAATGGAAAACAGAAAATATAATTCTTGCAGCTCTCGCTGCAGTCAAAGGCTCTAGGTATGTGTTGAAAAATAACTTGGCCTTATTAATGTAATTCCATTAGAACGGTGTAAGACATCTGTTTTGAACGTGCTTTCTGAATTTTCCTTAAGCAATGTCAATGCTAAAACTGTCACTTTAATTGTTGAATAAAATAGTTTTTTTTTTTTTTTTTTTTTTTTTTTTTTTTTTTTTTTTTAAATAACAGGTAGTTTGATAATAATGAAATAGAAATTATTTACAAATACAGGTTAACAAAATGAATACAAGTTAATAAATAGCCAAAAACAATTTCAAATATTTAAAACAAACTTATTCCATATTATCAAAAATATGGTTGCTTTACAAATGAATATAGTCTTTTTGATACACAAATGTTTTGCCCTTATTTTAAACTTGATGTTATGTACCTATGGGGATTCATTCTTCTGCAAGCTTCATTTTACAAGCTGTTGAATGGCTATTAAAAAGCCAGGCAGCAACTGCCATTCTCACTGAGTACATCTAGATTATCACCCACTGGGACAAAAAGGGGAGGAGCAGGGCTTGATCTGCTGAGATCTGTTACGGTGCAGGGATCATATAGACCCACTGTCCTTACCAGCAACAAAGTTCACACAAACTGATCATCGGGCAGAGGCCCAGAGCTAAGTATTGGACAACCTCGCGCCATCCTGGCAGGTGAGTCCTCCAGAGGCTACATTCACAGGCCCAAGGCAAACACCAACTATGGCTCCATCAAGACAGAAACGGCTCTTGACACATCAAGACTGTCCCCCTACTGCGCACCCCAAAGCTTCATATGAGGATGCACTGTGTCACTCGTATAGACTTACCCGTAGATGTCTGTGCAGGACCTCCTTGTTAAATACACGGCAAAGAAAAAGATGCCAGAGAAGATACTAAGTGCTCTGTAGGACTAGGTAGTAAAATAAATGCTAGTAGAGAAAGGAGGATTCTCTGGTGATAAAAATAAGTACATATCATTATGGGTTAAAAAGTTCAGAAAGAAGAAAAGGAAATGGACCAAATCTCTATTTTAACAATTTTTCAAGTGTTTAAATGTCGAAGTTAAAAAAGTGGTGTTTTTTTTTTTCCTCCTCCATTAAATGAGTTTTCTCTTATGGGGTGTTCAGTTTTAAAGGTGCCAACAGCATAACGTTTTTATTTGCATTGCTTGAAGTTATTTGAAAATTTAGAAGAAAAAGAGTTTTGACATTAGTCCTTAATGAAATTGACTTTTCTGACTGATTTAGAAAAATAATTCACTCTTTTAGAGAATTTGTTTGAAAGTTAAATTGTGATAAACATAAAGAAAATTCTGAAATCTTACTGTAATGCTATCTGACAAGCTCTATTTTTTACGAATGAGCTACAATATTAGCATTCATACCTCTGTACACTGATCTTTAGAAAAAAAGCTTCCAAAAGGTCGCACTGCACCTTTTGTTTCAGAGCATTCGGTTGTTCTCACTTACCTCTGGACTCAGGACAGCTGTGCTATCACTTGGTACATCCTCTTCATATCCCTTATTATGGAAGCTTTCTATTTCATGCCCCGTGCTTCCCTCACTTGGGCACTTATATGAACATCTTGGACTGTTGCTACACTGGGAAAATTCACATTTACCATCTCCAACTTCAGAGGGTGTGCATGAAAGATGAGGAGAACCACTATCATCCTGGTATGGAGGTGGCTGCAGTTCATCTAGTGGAGGTGTTCTTCTCATCCTCTGAATGCAGTTTACTGTGAATAAATGAAAATTCTCTATTTGAGTATTAAATATAAAATCATAATGGACAATATAAGCTGCTCATGAATAAACATGGCACATACACAGCGTGGCAAAAATTTCAGGTTTGAATTTCAGGCATACTATCTCACACATACCTTTGGATATTTTGAGTCAGATTCTGTGCAAGTGGAGCGTAGACCAACTTTCCTTAAATGTTTTCCTTTCAAAATGCACTCCCTGAAGCCACATTATCAAACTCCTGAACATCTCCCACACAGTTGCTTAACCAAGGAGCTATTCAATGCCAAAGGCAAAGAAAAGGTAGCAATAAAGGCTGACATGAGCCTTTGTACAGAACTGAACCAGTGAATTTAATGCATGGAGCAGCATTACAGAGATAAATTCTGTATTACCTGGATGAATAAAGGGTACATAGCCAGTGTCTAGAAGTTAGACATCAGGTCAGTAACTGAAGTTAGTGGCAAAAGCACCATGAATAATCTTGTGCTTGGAACAAATATTTGATGCTAAGCATCTTTGCTTCTCACTAACACTAGCTAGATAGATGGAACTGCAGTTATACAACTCCCCAGAAAATAAACCTAGAGTGCACAATTATGGATACACAAAGTTAATTCCAAACAATTATATTTCAGTTTTTGATCTCATGTTTTACTACACAGCATTACCCAGTTCACTGGGGTTGGGAAAAAAAAAAAAAAAAAAAAAGAACAAAGTGTGCAGTAGCTGAAATGAACGGAATACACAAGGAATAGAAGAAAACAAAACGGGATGAAATTTTATGATGTCTCTCACATGTAGGAATAACTTATGCACAAAAATTTTAAAGCAACAACACTTTTGCTCAGGTAAGAAATCTACTCAGTTAATAAAAATATGAAAATATGAACACTAGAACACTATAAAATATTTTGCTGCCCATTCAGCTAAGAAACTGATTTTCTTTCCTATATGACAAAGCTTGAACATTTCACCATCAAAACTCTGAATACAGCACTTACTGAATAGGATACCATCCGCCTGTGCATTCTTTCCATCTTTGTTCTTCAGTCCTTACAAGTCTTTAGGTTACATCATAAGAATTCTCCCTCCCCATTCCCTACTTTTTTTTTTTTTTTTTTTTTTTTCCTCCTACCCCTACCCCTTTCCTTTCCTTAAGTCAAGTGGTCAGGATAGAACCATTAAAAATAAATCTGGTTGCGCTGCCTCTGCTGGACACCAACCGCACACACAGGAAGGGGATTTCAAACGCTGAATTCCATACAGAAGCTTTCTGAGTTGGAGATGAAATTTAGACACCATTTCTGGTTTTATGCCTTCGAAAAGACACTCCAGATGCAGTCTTAATATTGCATAACATTCTTGGCAGTAAGCACATTTTGGTCTAAATGTGCAGATCCTGAAACTGTGCAAGCCCTAAATTCTCCCCAGGTACATCAACCTTCTAGGTTACAGTCTGTGGATGAGGGGTTAAAAACATTGCTGCACATATATCAACAGTTATCTTTCAGAATGAGATTGAAACACTACGTGGCTCTTGCCACATTGTGGCAATGTTAATAAATACTTAGTTCAGTACTCGTTTAATGAAAACACCCCCCTTCCTCCTTTTGTGTTCTACTTTCTTTTGGAAATCTTCACCATACACATCCATACTGCAGTATGAGGGAACAGCTTTTGGAATCCATCCATAGGGATGGAAAAGTCAAAAAAGCAGGTAGGGAATACTATGCTCAACTGAAGTCATCAGTCTAACAGACATAGGAAAAATCTTACATATGAAACCAAGTTCTTCAGTATAAGAGGCATAACATTGAAATTGGCATGCAGGAACAGTGAGAAAATTTTATTTTTAAAATACAGAGAGATTCGGGAAAACAAATTTTGGAATATTTGATGTTAATATTTCATGCCCGTGGACAGACAGACATCATTTCAGATTCTAAAATGTCCATCAAAATACAATGAATATTACAAAGTGATAATAAATATAAACTGACTATACTGTGAGGAAAGAACTTCCTTTTCATAACTTAGAGCATTAAATATTATTTCTAATTATGAGCAACATTTCTGCATACTGTGGCCAAAAGGCAACAAAAAGCAATAAATGAGACAATGACTACTATATAGCTATGACTATTTTTTAGTTGTAGTATATTCAACAAAGATTGTTTTTTTTTTTTTACCCTCAGCTTTTCCATAATCTGAAGAAATGGAAGCACGCCTGGGTAACCATCAACACCATTATTGTCTTGTCTTGTCTTACCAATGAGTAAATAAATGGATGGTGTGACTCACTTTTTTCACTTTGATGAACTACATTATATCTCCTTACAGGAAAACTGCACAGGCTACATGACAAAAAAGGTACTTTTAACATAGTCGGGAAAGAAGTGAAGAAAAGACTTTTACTAACCAGCTAGCTGTGATTCATAAATGAAAAACAGAAACACCGAGGCAGGTTTTAAATATTTGTTTTTGAATGTTTACTTACCAAATAGAACTAATGTGGAAATTGTTAAAACAAATATCTAATATTGTTTTCAAAAAACTAGAGGACGCCTTGGTCCAAACACGCATAAGCTATTTTTGAACCAAAAATTTCTCTTAATAAAAAGATACTGAAGCTTTTAAATGAACTTTTGCTGCAGTGAAAATGTCTTCTTATTTTCCCCCTCCCCATACTATTGATGCTTTTCATGTTAAGGCTCAGAGTACTGCAAATATGTGAAGATGTTCTAATGACCAAGTATCAAATTTAACAATAATAAAACCCTCAATAATAAAAAAAAAAAACCTGTTGAACGTGGCTAATAATATTTGTTATTCTAAAAAGCTAAAATTAATGGAAACATCTTTTCCATGCAAGTTTTCTAAGAAACTTTCTGCTCCAAAACAAAAAATAAATTCTGCAAGCTCCCCAAATGAACATAAATGTATGAAGCTACAATACCATTTTGGACTATCCAGGAAAGGGTAGGGAACGATCTTTTAAGGGTTAACTCCTTCAATTAAAACATTATTTCTTTAGCAAAACAGGAAAAGGCTCAAATATTAGCAATAGAAAATAGCCCTTGTTCAACCGCTGAACAAGGCAAGAGTTATGAGCAAAAATATTTAGGACACATAAGTAGATTAGCATTTTGTTGCTACCATCAAAAACTACAGCATGTAAACTGTTATAAGCACATTTAAGCTGGAAGTAAATAAATTATTTTTAATACTGCTGGTCAAACAGCAAAGGTTAATCCGTTTTTCTAAGTCTTTTGCATAGGCCTTATTCAATACTAAGGAGAGATAATGCACATCCTGCCATCAAACTTAAGGGAGTAAGACTAAAATCTGACACAGCAACCTAGGACAAATGCATACTACTCGAACATACAATTTATAATTATGCAAAGATAGACAATCATTTTCACAGTCATTTTTCCAAGTGGAATTGCAGTTTAAAACTACAAGAGCTTACTAAAAGCAATGCTTTCCATTTATTCCAACTTCCTACTTCCAACGCTCCTCCCTTCTCTGGGTCTGGCCCCTTGTGGCTGTACAACATTTTACCATGAAGCTGGTGAAGTTCCTTTCCATGTTTACAATGCTTAGACTTTGCTATCTTAATTATTTTTCCCCAAGGTTGTCAGCAGCACAGTCCCAGCTTTCTTTAGTCCCTCCCCAAGAATGTCCATCTCATTAACATACAGGAACAGAATTTACTCTTGTGGTTGCAACTCCCTTGTCTCATAAGCAGCAATTAAATACATTTTTGTCTCACAAGTTAACTCACATGTTTCTCAAGTGTCTTACTTCTTTAAATATTCTCACTATTGTGGGAGAACAGCATTATCACAGAACTTCTTTGGGACTCTAGCTTCCAGTTTCTTTTAAACAAATAAGCTCTATATAAATTAATAATTTCTGCAAGTCATATTTTGTAATTACCATACCATACTTAAATGGTATCTTTTCTTCCTGCTTTTCCACATATACTATACTTCATAATTATTTTTTACTATAACATAAATTTCAAGTTTTCAAACCTTCAAGGAGTTCTATGTAAATGTTAAGACAATTTAAATAAAACATAAAATGAAATACTTGTTTAAAAATTAAAGAAACCTTTCTTATTCTGAATGATTAAATACCCTTAGAGGTTTCTGATATACAGCACACACGGTCCAAATGGAATTTTCATGTTTGAACTTCGCTCACATCCAAAATGCTACATTGACTGACTTATTCCCCATTATGAAGAGTATAAAATATAAACATTAAATATTGAATGAAGACTTAGGGCTCTCTTTCCTTTAAAATGAAATGCTTACACGCATTTTTGTGGGAGCAAAACCCCTATTATTTCAATCTAAACCAGATTATCTTTGCCTTATTCAATTTCTTCTCCAAAAGAATTATGAGCATGAGTCTTATTGAAGAAAGGGGAATTTAAGGCTTGTATAGAGCACTTATTGGAAACAGGGAAAAAAAAAAAAAAAAAAAAAAAAACCACACTTATCAACTTTCTTCTTCCATTTGCTATATTTTAGGCTATTATGCACAGCACAACTGAATTTTTCATTCAGCATTTCCCACAGTAAACAAGAAAAGGAAGCATATATGGTGTGGGGGGGATAAATCTATGTCTCCCCTACTTGCTAAAATTTAGGGCATCTTTATGCACTACAGCTTGATCCTGGACTCACAAAAATCAGCATTGGTGATGCCATTACTAATAGGGGTGGAGGGAAAGGAAAGGGGAAGGTTAAAGCCTGTAAAACTGCTTGGTTTTGTTTTCTGGCAATGAATTTTGTATCTTATTGCACTTCTGATTTGTAAATAGTCCAGCAGACAAGATAAAATTACTGTTCTGTAGAACAATAGAGATACACTAGGGAAAAATTCAAAGTTCTTCCATTCCAAACTTGGCCTACACATTATTAAAACATGATTAAGTGTCCGTGTCATTTCTTCATTTCTTGTATTCCCAAATATTTTGGTCTTCTTTCAATGAAAATCATACATAAGCATCCCCTGAACTCATTTACATTCAATTTCAGGATCACTCCCTGATGCCTCATACTGTATTTTTTTTTTTTTTTTATCATTAACTTGAACATAAGATTAGCTACGTAGCTCTTTCTCTACCCTTATCAGGATTTGCATTATCCAAAATACATCTATAAGCTGCTTAAACCTATTGGTTCAAAATATGAATCTCTTTCTGATGCAAACAGCAATAAATCTTTTCAACCTTCTAGTAGGTATTTCTTCCCTTTAAAAGGAGGCTACAAAACATTTTTCAGTGAGCCTATTTCCAAGTCTTTTTGGAAGCAGAAATTCCTAAGAATAGAAATCACACAACTGTTTGTCTTTCCATTATTATATTTCCTCAGGTAAAGTATTTATATCACATTTGTTTACTGGAGTGGATAGCAAAACTTTTCATTTTTTCTTAACTCAGTTTGGATGCTGGTTTTACTTCTGTTGTCTCTATAAGCAACTACTTTTACTATGCCTTTATATTACTTTTCAGTAATTTCATCAACAAACATATATTCATTTGCACCTCTATGCCCTATTCATTTTTCCGAGTTAGCAAAACCATTACCAAAATGGTTAAAAAAGCATCACCTTTAAAAAGGTCAATAAATTAATTAGATTCATAGAACCTTTTCTTTCTTAAGTATATTCTAAGCTCTGTTTGCTGAAGCTGATTGACAATCAGCTTTGAAATCTTGAAACGAGTGTCTCGGTGACAAGGAAATGTCTTTTATCATCTCCGTGAAAATTCACCCAAATTCGGCTAAGTTACCAGCATTTATGGATGCTTAACAGCAATTCTTTATAGCTTAGCAGCTAAAAGCTCCAAAGATTCCATCATCTGTAAATGGTCTCATGTCTCTAAGAATATCCATTTCTGACGTGTGTGTGTGTGTGTAAGCGTGTGTGTGTAAGCGTGTGTGTGTAAGCGTGTGTGTGTAAGCGTGTGTGTGTAAGCGTGTGTGTGTAAGCGTGTGTGTGTAAGCGTGTGTGTGATCATCCCTCCATAGCTCTGGGCTGCAGCATCTGAATGGGGGCTTAGAGAAAGCTGCTTCCTGACAGGGTTATGCTTCAAACAAGTACATTCTTTCACATGAAATTCTTGTTCAAATGCCATTCCTGTTTAATACTACACATGGACAGTAGTCAAAGATAGGAGTAATGTAACAGGATAAAGAGCTGAAAAGGCAAAGAAGACTCCAGGTCTAAAATAATTTTCCTGTGAAGTATTGTAACACAGAGTAGATATTTCTTTAATGTTCTGTCTTTCATTATATTTGGTCTCAAAAGAAAAAAAAAGGAAGTATGATTAAAAAGCAAGATTAATGTATTAAAGATATATATATATATATATCTCTTTATCTGGAACACTTTAACATTTGTAACATATTTCAGTCATATTAATTTTTAATTTGACAAAAAAAGGAAGGTAAAGTTTTCCAAATGATGCAAAGAAAACAGAACAACAAAAAAAAAAACAGAAAACAAATAAAAAAACTTAACTCTAAGTAATTATTCATCTGATCATGTAAGTAAAATGCATTCAGTAGCATACACTGCACTTAATGCATTTCTTAATTACCATAATTCCACCATTCTCTTGCAGTGTTTTCATACTTCTATTTTAACAGAATGTAAGTAATACCTTTAAAGAGGTTTCCTCAGCTTAAAATAATTTCTCACAAGTCATTAAAAAGACAGCCACATCTTTGTTGCAAAGCTTCTTAAGCTTTGTATTTTTTTTTTAAAGAAAATTCTGTAAATTTCCCAAGTATCTCTAATTTTCTGCTTATTAATAACCTGACCGGAGAAAGTGAACCGTGAAAGGCATTTTCCTTCCAGACCTGTTTCCAGAATAGAAACTCAGCATTTGCGTTAATTTCTTTGCCTGATTTCCACAGCAATTTGGGTGCAAGGGATACTCCCTGCATGGGCTTGGTACCAATACAAACATCAAGCAGTGCTACAGTGACCCTACAAGTCCAATTCAGCAGTACAGGAGTTAAATTTTCTGTCATAAACTTAAGATATTTGCAGGATCTTAATTTGTTTTGGGATCCCAGTGTTGGTTGTGATGCAATTCGGTCACAATTCTTCATGCATACAAATATTACAGCGTAATGAAGAAGTCAGTATTTTGCCATTTTACAGATAGAAACTCAAGCACAGTTCAGGTGCTTCTCAAGAAGCAGAAATTCCAAACCTAGCCCTAAATCACACCCTCGTGATCAAAAGCTTTAAGTGCAGAAATGAAACAAAATCTTTTAAGTCTAGTACCCCAGTTCTTGGACTATACTGCATTGGGATTTTGTTTCCTTTTTTCATATCTTCTAAATTATTGTTAAGCTAGGTGTTCACTTGAATGTGTACCAACAACATGGGAAACAACGAGTCTCTAATAAGAGATCTACCCCTACTGAATTTTCCATTTATCATCAATGCTCCATTGGAGGAAGAGAATGAAAAGACAAAAAATACAACATTCGTATAGGAAAAAAGTAAGAGGGAGGAGAGAAAAAGGAAAAGCTGTAAGACAAAGTAGGTACAATGATACAGAATAAAGTGATCAGATCTTGTTGGCAGATGAACAGCAAAAGGAAGAGAAATAAAGGGCGGGAAGTTTGGATATTTACAGAAACAAAGAAAAAGCAAACTGGAAGAAAAAGAGAGAAAACATGCAAACAAGGATGAAAAGATACAAGCACCTAAAATAACAAAGCAAAAAATGACAGAAAAATATAGGCAAAGGGAAAAATAAAACACCATGTGACATGCAAGAAAGTCGTTCAGATCTGAGAAAGAAAGGAACGTCAACAGCAACAAAAGAGAAATCAGAAACTTCTGATGGGTAAGAATATCCATTTTTGTACACGAAATTCTACACAACCTAGAGAACACAGTCAGCTATATTCCACAAAAGGTAAAAGGGATGTTTCCCAAGAAGCTTTTCATAATTATTCAGATCCTGAGATTCCAAAGGATCTTCGTATCTCATCTGTTCAGGTACTCTCCCTTCCAACCATTGGCACACTGACTCACTAACTTCCTTTATTAAAAGGAACTTTTACTTGCAAATATCAGAGTATTCTTGCAAAAAAGGATTCCAGAAAACTCGGAATTGTTTGCTTTTGAGATAAATGTCATCACCAAATAAAAACAACCCATGTCTCATGTCTCAGAAGGAGAAAAAAAAAAAAAGGGGGGTTATCACAGGTAGCAGAAGTCTAATAGGTCATAGCAGAAAACTGTCTACATATGCTCAAAAATTCTTCTAAAATGCTAAAATATTAAGGCTTGTAGAAAGCATGACTAAAAATACTGGCAGTGGTAGCAAATCTGAGCCAATTGTCAAAATAAAAAGAAAGGAGACTTAGACGCTTATATTACAGGAGAAAAAGAAATTATTTGAGAAAAAAGCATCTTTCCTTTACACAGCCAGTAAGACTGCAAAGAATTCACAAAAAAAAAAGTGCCACTGATTAAGGAGCATGAAGACAGTCAGTCTGTTTCTCCTGCTACAACAAAGCCTTAACAAAGTTTCTCCGGGCAGAAAGACACACAATTTTTCATTACTGAATTTCTTGCACTTCTACGTGGCACCTTTAAGACTTCTCACTGTCACACACACAAGCTATTCCTCTAGACTCGCAATGCAGTTATTAATGCACAATGCAGTTATTAATATACTGCCCTGGCTGCAATAAAATTCAGAGAAGAGGTGGCTCCCAAAATTTCTGTGGGACTACAGGGAACAGTGTCTGCCCAGTGAAGACATTTTCATAGGGCTGTAGCAGCAGCAGCGACAAGAGCGCAAGGCTACGCAGGAGCCTGATAGAATGAGAGGGCAGGGACAGAGCTGCACATTACCTACAAGGGCTATGGAACGATGCCTCCGCCCTCCTCAAACACTCGCAGATGAATCACTTTTCTCTGACACCCTCCCAATAAAAGAGCAATATCAAGTATCCAAGAACCAGAGTGCAGCCTATCATAGTCAACCCATTTAATCTCCCAAAACATTAACTGGTAAATCATAGTGTCATGAAGATGGTCATGTATTTACAATATTAAACTCATTAGGCTTTGTGACAAAATAAAAACATGCACGCTGTTTCTTATGGACCTATGTTATATTTGCAAAATGTTATGTACCTAATCTGAAATTACTGCTTGATGCTTCTTGAGTAAGAGCTGTAAAGGTGGTACATAGCAGCTAATTAGTAATCAGTCTGACAGCTACAGCTGCAAAATGTTTGTGTGATAATTTCAAATTTGAAAATGATTTATTGCACTCTACATGAAATTAGTGTACACTCATTCAGAAAGTCAGTGATTATCTTGAAAAACACTGCCAGAGCATTTCAGCAGAGAATGACAGCAGTCAGCCAGTGGAACAGATTGCTCAGATGGGCTCTGTAACCTCCAGCCCTGAAAATTTTAAAAGCTCAAGTGGCCAAGGCCCTGAGCAACCTGACCCAGCTTTCAGGTTAGCCCTATTTGTCTCGGGAGACCAGACTAGATGATCTCCACCAATCCCTTTCAACATATGATTTGCCAGCTTGGCAAAACTTAAAGAAAAGGGGGTTGTATTATATAATCAAGGGCTGAGGTTAATCTCAAATATCTACAAAGGATTTTCTACGACACAGCAGTTTAACAAGTCATAGCCAAGTATAGCCCTCTGTATATGCTAACACCACCACTGATTTCTGATCTATTATACACTTATATCTACCATAATACTTTCCTTGTCAAAAGGTAGAAGAAAAAAGGAGGCAAGAATCAGAGATATTCAGAATACTTTAACTGCTTATGTTGCACTGCTGCTGGGTAATTTCAGACAATGTAATATAACTATTAATTTTATTTTGATAAAAGGAACATGGCAACATAAGGGTTCCATACAACAAAACTAACTGTAATTTAATTGTACACACACATATCACATGGGGCCACATATCAGTAACATGTGCCATTTAAGGTTTATGAAAAATTAAACATAATTCAGATTATACTGATAAATATCCATTACATAATGCTGATTTTAGACAGCAAATATTGACCTTTATAATTTAGCAAGTAAAAAAGCCTGAATTTTCTTCCTATTCAAACTTTAACAATAAGTACGATAGCTTAGATGGCAGAAAAAGAAGAAAACCCAACATTTTCTATCACTTTACATTAACATTTTGACCAGTCAACAATTCAGCAGTGATGAAATGTGCAGTTTGATTCAAAGTAAGACAAGGCTATTTAAATAACTCAAAATAAGAAGCGGGTATTGAAACATTAGAATTTTGATAAGTGATCACAGCTGCACTAGAATTAGTTTCTATAGCAACAGAGGAAATAATGTGGAGAACTGCACTGCAATGCAAGATGGATTCCTTACAAACACAGTGTTGTTCAAATAGAAAACTTTAAAATTATTGACTATATTAAAATATTTCCATTAAAATGCTTATTCAAATACTTTATACCTTGTTCTTTGTATATTGTTCTATTCTGGCTCTCCAAGATTCAATTCTAGTGCACCAACTCTCATTTCATACTGCATTTCACACACTCCTATTAATTAATTCGAAAAGAGTAAGGTAAGCAAAGTGACTTATTGTGTAAAATACTGTATTTTCTACCCCAAACAAATCTGTATTTTCATTTTTTATTATTCCAACATAGAGGCACTCAAATTTATTTATCCAATGGTGCACATGTAAAATATACCAGAATGTTTTGCAATGCTATTCATAAGATGCTGCATCAGAGCTTTGAGAATTAACATCATTATGCAACTTTTAAAAACTTGCAATCATATGAGACTTTTACTAGTTTTTAATCAGTGTGTTCTCTCATGTCCTAAGCATGATTAAGGAACCATAGCAAATGTATTAGTATTCATGGACTGAATACCCATAAGATGGTAAGGTAAGAGCCCTGCAGTTGAGCACGTCTTCGGATTTTAAACGCTGCCCGTTTTTAACGCTGAGAAATTCTGTTTCATCTCATCTTTTCTGACTCCAGATATTTTTGGCAACTAATTAAAAGTATATGTCTGAACCTTTTTATGTATTTTGCCCTTATAATGAGACCTATTACTCTGGCTTATTCTTCCCCTTTGAGTTCCAAAGCATCTTTCAAGTTACCATGGCTACCAGAGAGGTGCCTTCCCCAGCACCAAAGGGCAGAGGCTCATGCAGGAGGAGCCTCTGCCATCCACACAGGGGGGGTCTCATCTCTCAGAAGTGTTTATTCCTCCCCGCAAAACAATAGAGGAATGCCATACATCACGTTGGCAATGAAACAGGCAAGCAGGTTCTTCCCTATCCTATAGCTAGCACTGATTTTCAAGGAAACCAAGTGAAACGTATGCAAGTGCAAAGCAGCTGAATCTGATCAGCCCTGAAAGCGTGCTAAAATGGAAATGGGAGAACCCAAAATAATTCCAAATTTGCTGCTTATTTAGAGTTGACAAGAGTTTAAATGTTTCTAAAGTACTGATGAATATCTCTACTGCAGATGTACAAAATGCAGCAAATTTCAGCGGGCATTTCAGAAGGGAACTGCAGAGGCACTGTAGCACGCAAGTTACAGCAAACTCCCTTACTTAGAAATTGTTAGACCTCTTTATGCCAATTTATCATGGGAATTGTCAAAGACCAACTGAATTCTGAAATAACGTGTACTAACCAGTGACACAGAAGACAGTGAACTGTCCTGAAGGAGAAGGCAGTTAAGTAAACTGGTTTTCCTGTTATGTAAGGAGACTCTGCTCTCTTCTCGCTGACAAAATTCTCTTCCACTTACCTAGCCCTATTTATACAGGGCACAAAAATCTAGTGAGGATACTAACCTAATCCAAATTAATGTACAAGAAGGTGAAATAACTGAAAGAGAAAATGAATTATAGCCATATGGCCTCCACACAGACTCATTCAGAACTCTCAACTCTGACTCTATTGAGTTTATGGCAAGAAATAAGTTGCATGCTTGCAGCAAAGGCAAGTTACTGTTATACACTCGGGGAAGAAGGGCCAAGCAATACCTTTCTTCTCCCTTTCCTCAATTTGCTAAACTTCTCTATTACAGCAAAACACACCACAGAAAATAACCGAGTTACTCATATCCACAAGCTCAGCCTTGCTTTTGGATCCACACCTGACATACTGAAGCGTAAGACCCACAGCCTCTTCTCTCTCGTTTGCAACAACACTGCACAGTAGCTTTACCATTTCTGATATGTTTTCCAAAGATATTTAGGTACTAAAGACAAATTACTTGGTTTTGTTTTTGCTCGTAACGTCACTTCAGGTTAGACTTAGGCTTTCATGGATTTCATAAGATGCATTTCTCTGAAATTCTCAGGTTATGATATTTCCTTTTGGGGATGCAAAACATCAATGTAATGTCCTTACTGTGAACTTAATAGTGAGGTATAATCCACTATAAGTAAAACTTCAGGAATTTTTCTGGCTGAAATTTTCCTTGAGAACTAATTAAAATGAAAAGAATTCAAAATGAGCACTACTTTGTGGTATTTATGGTAAAAAAAAAAAAAGCTGTATTATCACAGTATTTATAGTTCTGCAATGTAATGTTGGAACTACTCAAAAAATTGAGTATCTGGTACAGGAGGGACATTTACACAACACTCAGTAATCCTGCCATCACAGCCACCTTTATGCATTCCATAATTTCTTCTCTATACAATATTCTCCTTCATTACCCACAATACATAAGCTCTCCTACTCGAGTAAAAATAAATAGCAAACTAGTATTTTTAAAGAATAATAAGAATAATTACCTTTGTTATCATCTTTCATCACAAAAGTTTTTAATTCTTCATTCACAGTATCTCAAAGATGTCTGGAAACGGTGACTATTGTTCTGTGCATCCCCAAGGCACAGATTGTGTTTGACACAGATGACGACAGTGTTTTTATTCCCAAAGATTTGCTTTTTAAGGACTTTTTTTGTTACCAGGAAGGAAATAGCACCAGGAAAAGAGGGCAATTCAGAGCGGTAGTTCTTGTTACTAGGGAAAGCAATTTTGCTCTGAAAACTGTCAAAGGTAACAGCCATTATGAAATAGGATGACGGCTTTGTCTAAGGAAAGCATCAGACATTAGTCTCTATTAATAGATGAATTATTCTTCAGTTACAAGGAAAAATAAATCACAAACTCAAAATATATTTTCAAATTTCACCAGAGGTACTTAAGAAAGGGTCAATTTTGCGTGGACCAACAGTGTATGATCCAAAATTTGTTATGAGAAAAAACAGAAAAACAAAAAAAGCACAGAGCACTGCACAGAGCAGAAAGCTTCAGCCTCAAGAGCTTCCAAGTTATGCGTTTATGTGTAAATTTTCATGCAATACCTTTTATACTAAGGAATAAATGAGTAAATACTCCAAAGTTCAGGCAAAATAAATCCTTATGCAGATGATGCAGAGCTTACCGTAATGAAATGTGAAACATTTCAACCAAAGTAATTTTGAGACTATAGCTATAGGTTGATACATAATTGGACTAATTTCTGTCCTGTATTCATTAGACTTTAAAAATAAGTTCAGTAGCTTTCTAGAGTTTGATTTTCATTCAACTCATTAAATTTCTACGGATGCTACATATATGAAAAACACTAAAGAGTGTATTCAGTCTTCACAAAATGTATCAGAGAGAGCCTGGTATTTTTCATTTTAGGATTATCATTTTTTCTATTTTAAAAATTTAGAGAAAGATGGACAAAATTCTAAAGGGATAACAGCTATTTTAAATGTTATTCAAAACTGTTTTCAGGGCTAAGGGTTTCAAAACAACATTTCAAAAGCCATTACATTATACTACCACAATACATGTCACTGAAGTAGAGGAGTTACTAGGGAAAAAAAAGATCACATATAACAAAAACAGGAGCTATGAAATACTGCAAGCCACAAAAAGTTTGAGCAACATCAAACAACATTTCTAAACAAGATTCCTTGAAGACAGGAAAAAAACAAAACAACAAAAAAAATCAGATTAATCACTAATCAGACCACGTTGAACAATGACAGAGGCTATTTCCTTTTCTGTAGGGAGATGCAGAGTTGCCCTGATCTTTCTCTCATATTTTCTGGCAAAGATGTCAACTCATTTGCAGTAAATGGCAGCAATCGTTTCACCTGTTCAAGCAGTGCATAGGAGCAGTATTTCAGCCAAACATTTTGAAATGGGGGGGGGGGGGGAACCAAACACACCTGAAGACCGCTTCTTGAAGAGATCAACCTTCCACACTTTTATTCTCCATGATTTGGATTTTCCAAATACAACAGTCTTATCAACTCTATTTTTAACCTGCCGCTCATATAGGATACTTAAAATTCTGAACATGTTTACATTATCCATCCAGCAGGCTAATGGAACTGCATACCAGACAGTCATGCATAATTCAAATCAATATCCTCAGGCTTGCAACTCTAAGTCAAAGCTGCCTTTAAATAAGCAGGGTGTGACTTTAACATGAATAAAATGTATCTAATTTTAAACCTTTATCTGACAAATTGATACATCTTGCAAAGGAATGTCATAAATCTCCTTTAAAAAAATATAGCAAATAATAATAAAAAAAAGGATAAATGAATACCTTTTAGAAAGCACTTTTCAGGGCAAAATTTAAAGTAGTTCAACAAGACTCAGGGCAAAGGTTACAACTAAAGAGCAATATCTGCAGACAGAAGAAGTACAAATATATGTATGAAAACATATGCTTACAGAATATTAAACGGTGCAGAAAGCAAATGTTGTAGAATTTTGAATTTATAAATTAAAGACCAAGCTTTCAGTTGTATTGGGCATAGGTGACTCCACACCAAATACATCCAGTTTAGCAGAATCAGATTTTTGGTAATAAAATAATTTCTCCTATGTGCTTTCAAGAGACCACAATGCCATCACAGCATATAATCTTCAGCCACACTGTAATGACTGGAAGCATGGAAATTACACCTACCTAAGAATCCATTTTCAAATTGGAACAGGGGAGGGGGGGGCGGAAAACACACCACAGTTATACTATACATCTCACGCTTCCGTTAAGACAAATATATCCTGATAATTCCTGAAAGGACAACACAAATGTGTTATAAATAGTATATGAAAGCTTATCTTGACATGGAAAAAATCTGACATCTGATATAATTGTAGCACATATCCATGCAATTAATACATTAAAAATCTGTTGTTCTTGCCAACAAAAAAAGAAATAGGAAAACGATATAGTAGTTGCCTGAGCACAGATATGGATCAAGATGTCAAGATGCAAAAGACTAAGGAAAACAGGAGATATTAACTGCTACAAAGCTTGGCCTCTCTAAAAGTCTAAAGCCAAGCAAAAGTAATAATATTTCCCCCTCAATGAAAGGGAAATATCCTCCATAGAAGCACACCTATGGATTTTATTTGAAGTTGAGAAACTGCAGTGACAAGATTGATATAAGTGAAAGGTACATATGTGCCTTGCGCCACTTCAGCGTGCTCACCACAGATAAGTGCAGACTAAGTTTATCTCCCTCTCTCTTAATATAATGGAGTAAATAATGATAAAAAAAAAAGTAAACTCACTTGGGAACTACAGGCTGAAACTATTATTTATTAGTTATATCTAATGTATCTACGTTATTTAATGCTATTTTTTTTTTTAATCAGGTTTCCTGTTTACATATTTTTCAAGTTATATTAGCGAAAGAAAACAGTTCTCCGTCAGAATTAACACAAGTCAATTCAAGGCAGTTTATCACAGAAGAGATCTTTTTCATTGTACTAGTACTACCTTATGTGTTTATATAATATAGAGATTTATGAATGTGGAACACCTATGCAGTGTACAATGCCACAGGAAATACTTTGGCTGTAAATACACACACAAACATTTCCCAGGTAATGATAAACAAAAGCAATCCTGACCTTTTCATAAATCATAAATTCAAATAGATGAGACACGTATTCAACTATGTTTAAATTAAAATGAGAAAAAAAATGTGAATATTAATGCATGAGTTACATCACTTTAGACATCATATTGCTAAGGGTGACTTTCTTCAAAGTCTTCAAGTCACTGCAGAGCACATTTCTTAAAAGATTTCAAAATGCTGGCAGGACAATCCAGTTTGCGAGTGTGCTCTGCTCACTTGTACACATCAGGAGAAGCCCCTTCCCACTGGCTTTCCCTTTCCCATCCTTTTTTCATTGACTATTTTCATTACTATTTTTCATTACTATTTTTTCCTTTTATTCTGCAGATGATATTCCTGCTTTAATATCTTCTTCCCACATCTCCACTGATAATTTCTGGGTATATCCATGGTTTCAGAATCATTCAATTTTATTCTATCAAGCACTTCCATATCTTACCTTTGGTCAAGAAGAGACCTGTCATGCACTACTTCACAACTTTTCAACTATATAGTCACGCACTACTTCATAGCTTTTCAACTCAGAAAAGGCCTCAGCAGAACTCCATTCTCTTCAAACCAGATCTAAACTTAGCTTAGCCTTAAACATGAAACGACCTTCGTCTTTAAACTCCCATGTATACTTACTTCCATTTCTGGAAATTTTCGAAGAACATTACAAGAATACTATTGAATTTCTCTTGTTACCTACTCTTACCTGTGGGTTCTTATGCTTTCTACACCTCCAGACTGCTTGTCTACCATTCACATGGATAAAGAACCATAACCACAGAACAACCATATCTTAATACTTGAATAACATTCCTTTAATACTAGAATCTTTTTAAAAGAGAAAAACTTCTAGAGAAAGTTAAAGAAAAAAGAGAATATCAGAAAAATGAAGATTTTCTTTCTCCATTTTTTAAAGGGCTTCAAGCCATTTTACCACTCAATTTACTCCCTTCTGTTTACCAATCTGCACATAATCAAGATTCAGAATTTTATCATTAGCACCACGTTGTTGTCCATTCTACCATACTATACAACAATTTTTCAATTACTCTTAAAACATGAAATGTTAAGGATGGATGTCCACATAACAGAAAACAGAAGTATATGGAAGCTGGTATAAATAGCCACATGGATAAACGATGAAATATGATCAACAATAACAAAAACCCTATAATTAAAGCATTTCCATTTTTCACTCTTTCAAAAAGAAAAAACCAACAAGTGTATCAAGAATGGTATCAGCTGAAGGTGATGTACACAAGTATGAATATCTGCAACGTCTCAGCGTTGTAACTTCATTCAGTCTTCAAAATACACTTTGAAGCACTTGGGAAATAACTGCTCTAAAGACTTCTCTTGACTGTCTTTGCTTAAGACCCTTTCAAAATGATTTGCATGAGCATAACACTGTCTCTACCCAAGCCTCAGGCCATACAGAATATTTCAACAGATATCACAAAAAGCTCACAGGTCAGACAAAAGTACGCAGCCATTTTCTTACTAGATACAATTTCCATTATACTTTAAATTTCTTCATTAAAGGCACATTAGAGGAGAAAGAAGAGAAATAACCAAGTAAACATCACACCATGATACAGTATTCAACCGAGCATTCAGTCCTGCAATCCAAATACTAGCTTATAGCTCTTATGCCACTACTTACACTGTATTGTTTGCCTGTAATTCCTAGTATAGATACTATCAACTCTGAGAGAATTTTGTGGCCTTAGTTTGCTAAACACGATACAACCACATTTCCACCTCCTCCCTAAAACAGAATTATTTAAGCAAATTGGGAGATTCATCAGTATGCCAGTTTGAGAGGCTTGTCAAAGAGCTCTTCTTGTTTATGTTGGAAATAGACTGAAAGGAAATCTCTATATATCTTCCAAGTGGTTCAACAAAGACACTTTATCTATGAGATGAAAACTAAAAAGAAAGAAAATGCTAAAAGCTGCAGCAGGGAAACAGATCCAAGAGATTGCAGAAGAACAGTCGCCTTCACGTGCAAAGATTGACACCGAGGAGCAAGAGAAACATATGTCCAACAGACATATCAACAAAAAGTGCCGAAAGCCTAAAGAAGAATAAAAGTGGGGAAGAAACTACAAAAATAACATCATACTCTACCTTCACAATATGGAAAAGATGGATAAAATCCAGTAGCATATGCCTGCTAGAGCAGCAGATTCTCATTTAAGAGAACTTATGTTTTCTCAGTGCAGTCTTTTAGTGCTTCCATATGTTTCCAAAAACCCTTGTGAAGTGTAAGGCACTTGAGCCAATCTCAGAAACCGAGCCTCTGAACACACGTGTCTCCAGCCACAGGGCTCCGCCAACTGAGATGTTAGAAACAGACTTTAGAATCGGCTGAAGAACCTATGGCTGAAATGCACTCATAACGTACAGCCAAATGAAGCAAGTTGGCCTAAAGTTTTCTACCTTTTTCATTGTGATTGTCACTCACTACATCAGAACCAGGACCAAGGTTCTTGATTTCCTTGGTAACCTCTGGAATTCTGTGCAGCTGTTAAAGATTAGGGCAATACATGCTTTAAGAACACAGCAAATTACCTGCAAGCTGTATAATCTGCCCTCATATACGTTTATTTCTCTCAGAAGTTCAGAGAATCCTGGTTACAAAAGCACTTGACATATACCTAAAAAACTGCAACTTCAGTATCTTAACATTAAAACTCTCATTTTTGGAAGCTTCAAGGGACTATTACCCAAAAGAAAAAACATTCTACTTGCCTATGAAATTGCTAGGATAACAAAGGCAGGTTCAGGAAGTAGCCAAATAGCCACTACCAAACACAATAAAGAGGCTGGTTTAATATCAATTTGTATATTTTCTTGGAACTGAAGTTATTAA
This sequence comes from Nothocercus julius, assembly GCA_013398735.1. Lineage (NCBI taxonomy): Eukaryota > Metazoa > Chordata > Aves > Tinamiformes > Tinamidae > Nothocercus > Nothocercus julius. The sequence goes on from VZSV01000012.1 coordinate 4,594,580, forward strand.
GAAAGCATAGTCCATTTAAGACTATGACCAATACAGATACTACCAATTAAATATTGTAAATAAAATGCTTATCTAGATCCCCATTTAAATTCCTGATAACCTCCTGTTAGCAGAAACATCATAAATTGTTATTTTTGCTTTTTTAATTCTTTGGGCTTTTTTTGTTTGTCTTTTTGAGCTTTTTTTGTCCTTTACCTTCTGAAATCAATGTGTAATATTACAGCTTTTATTAATTTCCTCTTTCAGAATATTATTTAAAAATTCAGCAGAATCATGACAGCGATGCATGTGGCAGGGTATATTACAAAAATAATTGTGCATTATCAAAAATAAAGGGAAAATGATATCAGGATGGGAAAAGGAGCAAAGCTGACTTCAGGAAGTGCACACAGTTTCTTGAATAGCACAATAAAGAACAAAGATGACTGCAAAGATGAGAATGGAAACTTTGGGCTACCCCTAAATCCTTCTAAAATGGGCTCTACCCCTAAAATGGGCTCTAAGCACAGAGACTGAGTTAAGGCCATATACAGATATTAAGAAATACTGGAGATATGCTGGTTTCTATCCAGTGATTAAGAGCTTTGAATTACTTGTGCAAGAGTTGGGGATTTCAAGTGGACTGTTTTACTTTACTATGGTTGGTCTTCATCTCCCTTTTCCAATTAATGTGATTTTAAATAGGGGTACTACAAAAATAAATATTTATCTATTTGATACAGCTTAGAGTGTGCCGACTTGCTTGCATTCTGCCTAATACCCATTAGAACTTTCCATTTAAAATACTTACTAAAATTCAACAAAATCTAAATGCATCGAATATGCTACAAAAATACACAAAGTGGATCAGATAATGGGCATGAGCACAGATGAATGAACCAGAATTTAAAAACCTAGATTTCATAGAACAAATCAATGTTCTACAAAAACATTCCATCATTGAAGAAAAAATAAATAAGATACTGTTTTCTTCATTTTCGGATTAAGCATTATATAAAATCCTACGTCAGTTCTCCGTAAATATGCTGAAAAGAAAGATTAATATGGCCATCTAGAGGAGAAAAGAATAAATTGAACATACACCACATACAAGCTTTCAGGCTTCAGAACATCACATTCCTAGAAGACAAAGAGCCAGAAAACTAATTAATAGATAATAAACAATTTTTAAGATAATACAATCAGACAACCCATTCATAGTTTTCAGTAATGCAAGCATTACTGTACATGCTTCATTGTATATTTTCCAATTTTTAGCTGTGCAAGCAAAGTTTGGAAGATGTATTAGTAGAAACAAGATTGTATTTTTTTTTGTCTCTTACACTGTGGTATTTTTTGTGTATTGAGCACACTCAAGTGCAGCCCTGTCTAAACAAACAGATATTTAGAAAGGTTAAAGTACAGAATAAACAGTAAAACCACTTATTGGCTCCTTTCAAAACAGGCAAGACACTATTGCAACATAAAAGATATGACAGAGTAACTGCTAAATAGAAAATAACAGAGAAATTTCTGAAAATAAAATATCATGCATCTTCATCAGGTCATATTATTCTTTTTTTCCAAAGCAACTTTTAATGATATCATCAGGGATGAGTTGAGAGAAATAAAGAGATAAGACAGAAATGAATTCTCTCATCATTGCAATAGTATCCAACCCTGTTCAATAACAGCATGAAGGGTGCCTTAGGCTGGAATTACAGCAAAAAATATTTAAAACTTAAAATAAAAATCACAAAATACATATGAGGAGACAAAAGAACATAGCAAACAACAACACTAACAATTGTTTCTCATATTAAAGTACACAAGAACATATTTTTCTTGTTCCGCCATTGCAAAGAATTTCCCAACGCTTCTCACTTGGAAACTTGAGATTTTAGCCTCATCTATTCAGCAAAGTGTTTCTCAGAACACAAATGAGCTGTTTGGTAGTGACAGCCCGCCTCACATGTATTTATTTTTCACTGGAGGTTTTCTTCACAAGGTTCCCATCTTCTCTTTTTGAGGCTCTAGGCTGGGCAGCTTTCCTTCCGTGATGAATGTAAGATAACAAGACAAACTCTATCTTTTCCTCTCACCAAACACTTTGATCGTTGTGCAAAGATTATTTATGTTTGAAATAACTTAGGAAGAACAAAAAGTTCACACTAATTAACTACTCTAGTGTGCCACCTTCAGGTCACTGAAAAGAGGGAAAGTTCTAGGTTGCTATTCTGTTGCTGTGTCCAATTCCACAGAACCTTTTCAAACAGTTTTGTTGACAATAACAGGTTGTAAAGATGAGGTGAGATCACCACTCTAATTTTCAAGCATTTTGGAGAAAACTGTAAAGTAACTGCAGGCTATCAGACAAATAAGACTGCTGATTCTCCACTCCTTGCTTGAAGAGAATGTTCTTACATGCAGTAGAAAAAACAAAATACTGACAGTATTAAAGCTCTTTGTAAGTAGAAATACGTGATTAAAGACTTCATAATTTGGGAAGTCAGAATGGTTTTAGATAGATAGATAGATATTTCTGCTTTGCTATCCCTTCTCACTGTTGCACTCCTCCATAAACTCGTCCAAGGATCAGTTCTTACAGCCCCATTTGGCTTCTGCACTTTCTTCCCTAGCTGCTGGAACTTCTCAGTCTTTCTAGAGGTTAAAAGCAAAGGAAAGATCTGAAAATTCTGATGATCTGAAGTTTCTTCCTCTGAATCTTCAATGGGGACTTTCATGTCCTTTGTACCTATACTTCAGAATCATTAAAGAGCACGCACTAATTTCAAGTTTCAGTGACAATTGGACTTGTAAATAATAAACCTACATCACGCAGTAGATTTTCTTTTTCCCCAAACACTTTTGTTTTGCATATGTTTAGGAGTAGGCTTCCTTACAATTATACGTATTCACCTTTTGTTAATAAATCTTAAGTTAAAAAAAGTGTTCTAATATATTTAGGGAAAGACAAAAAATGTCTTACTATTATAGAGTAGCTATACTAGAGCCTGACTTTTAGCTAACTTCAGCTAAAGCTCCATTTTGTGAGGCTAGAAAATAACTGGAGATACAGTTTTCACATATAACTATTTTCAAGCACAAAAAAAAGGACAAGGTATTAATAGCTGACTACCCAGTCAGCTAGCTATGACTTTTACTGAAAAGTAAGAAATATGACAACAGAAAACATCCTATTGTTTACATCTTACTTTTAATTTCATGGAAGATGTGTATTAATCTTTTTTTTCTAATTATTTCTTTGATTTCTAGGATAAATCCAATACATTCCAGTAATTCACATGTGCCCCCCAAGCAATAATCAGTTGCTTTGCTGGTAATCAATAACCATATTCTTTGTTATGACAGTTCATCAATAAAAGCATAACAGATCCTATAGCTTCTGTTGTTTGCATTTATAATTCTGAATTTATTAAGAGTTTCCATGTTTCTTTCCTAAATCAACATAATTTCAAGACGACTCCCCAAGGAATAAAATTACCATTAATAAAATTGTACATCACGTAACATAGGAATAAATTGCATAATTTTTAGTATTTCTGGAAGAATCCAAAAGCAAGTTTATACCATTTTTTTTTTGGAGCATGCACAAATATATAAGAAATCTGGATATTTTTTACAGATATTGATTATTTGCAAGTCAAGCTGCCCTTGTCTACAACTGCCTTATGCAAAGCATAATTATAAAATGAGAAATAAAAGGAACACTTGTGAAACTATCTTACCTTCATCTATTGAGGCTTCACTACTGTACCCATCATATTCTGCGGACAGAGGACTGTATTTTTGCCTGGTTTCCCATACATAGTTCTTTTGCTGCCTGCCATCCACCACCGGCAGTCTGGAACTCTGGGTTCTGGACAGGGCCTCGTGGTATTTACCCAGTGCTTCGTCATCACTCTCAGATGATGAGCCATGCTGGTCTTTACTCATGTAAGAGTTGTCTGTTTGAACAAAATAAAGTAAATCAACTACAGCTCAAAAGAGAATGCCAGAAAATAGAGCTTAAGAGTATAAAAGCATAAAACTTAACAAAAAAGAAAAAAAAAAAGTAAAATGGATCTTTTTTTGCAAGGTAAGGGCATACTGAAATTCTTGAAACTCTTTATTTAAAATGAAAATGCTCTAAATATTTAATGTAAATTCATTACTGGTTCAATATCACATTTGGATACCTTGCATGCAAACTTAACCAACGTTAGCATTGCCCCTACTCTGTGTGAACAAGTCCATAGCATAGCATTTGTCTGTGGACTTTTATTAATTACTGAAAGCAGAATTCTCATGCCATAACGCTGAGTCCCTGATTCTGTGGGGAAACATGGTCCAACCACGCTTCACCCAACCACGCTCTTTTGTCCAGCCCTTTCTTTCCTCCTCCCAAGCTCACCCATGCCCTCTAGTTTTCCACTCTACATCCCACTAAGCCCCAGTCTTCATGTCCTTCCATATCCAAAAGTATCCGAAGCAGAATGAGTCCTGCTCTGTTCTTCAGCCCTGACAATGAGGCACATGAGTGCAAGTGGGAAGGTCAAATAATTTAGCAAAGAAATAAGAAGTTTTTACTGATCATTTTCAAAACAAAGTTTCAAAGATTTAGAACTTTGACAAATTTAGATGCATTTTCCTCAAAAAGAAAAAAAAAAAAAAAAAGGCACATTTCTGACATGGGAAAAGTGCTCTCACACATTTCAAGTACATTATCCAATGCACAAAAGTGCCGAAGATTCGTAATGAAGCAAATAACAAATGTATTTATTTTCTGCACAGATAACCAGCATGGTTTTTGCCTATTCCTGGAAACAGATAAAGATTTTAAACTACAGCATATAACATATCAGACAGAAACCATGCCAGATTTCATCCCAAACGCTTCAAATTTGGCACACAGTTACAAGCGACTGAAAATAAGGTCTTGAAATGGAAAATGTCAGGAAACTTTAACTGCAGATGGTGCTACCACTCTATATGTTACATGCACTTGAGCTTAATTTGGTATTTACAAGAAAACCTGTACCTTAACAACTGCTAATGAGCAACCAGATCTCTGGGTCATAAATTTTAATTCAGGATATGGTAAGGTGCTCCCAATATATGGACGGCTATAAAGCAAGTTTGTTGCTGCTGATCACATACTGATGAATATCAAACAAAGTAGAACATATACTGGATGACAGATTCACTGCAAGCAGCTGAAAGCTGTTTGGAAAACGAAGCCTCTTTTTCTGCCACACAAAGCAGAAGTCTGGGTCTCTTAAAATCCTCAACAGCCTGAAACCTGTTAGCTGGGAAACAGCTACAGGGTATCTTCACAGCTATAAATAAAGTGGAGCATGCCAGAACTGATATATACAGGCATATACAACAATACATACACATATTTTAAGGTGACAGTTACCTTTATTAAAAAAAAAAAAAAAGAAAGAAAAATCTGCAATATGAAATTGGGTTCATTAACCACTCTGCTTAAAGTATGAGAAATGCGACAGTACAGAATCTGGCAGAAACACCAGAAGATTTCTGGAAAAAAAAAAATTGAAAAATATGCCTCTAAGAGTGCATTCAACTTGGTAAGCATCCAGAAGTTCACAGTGATATCATATATTTATTCTCTAACTCCTACTTTTAAAGAGGAGGATATAATGTATGCTATTCCAAGCCATGAAACAGGACAAGCCCTCTTCAGAGGACTTAAGAATTTAATTAAGTTTACAATATGGATACATAAAAAAGAATAATACAAACCTATTTCATTTTCTTGGGGTGAAAATAGCCTCCAGCAACATTTAAAAAAATGTTTTTAACTAATATCCAAAAAGGTTGTGCTTTTTCATGGCTCTCCCTGCTACTTCTGATTTTTATGTTTTATACAGAAGCTTGCCTATTATTTGCCGATTATTAACCTATTAAAACTTACTGATTGCTTATTATGATACCTACAAGATATTTCAATATATTTTCCAAATGTTGCATCATATGAGGAAATAACACATATACCGACAAGTAATTAAATTTTAAAACAAAAGTTCTATTATCAGATCATAGATCTGATAGAAAGAAAGCAGGTGCTGCATTCTAAAAACTCACTGCACATTCGGCAAATTAATTGTCCAAAAATACCAGGTTTTACATCTTGCTCACAAACTATCATTGCTACCTCGTTATTACATTGTTCTAAGACTAGATGTTGAAAGCAGTACAGGCAGCATCCATACCAACCGTACATACGTTTTCTCGCTATAACTACAACTTTAAGAAAAGTCTTGTTCAGTTCTCTTTATACTTAAAATTACTTACTTGCTGCTAGTCAGTGACTTTTCTGTCAAGGTTATTTAAATATCTCAGAAATTCATTCTGAGGATCAACTATTACGCAAATAAAACAAAAGTGCATTTTTCTTTATTTCATCGCACTCCATGCAAACTTCAGAGACTATGAGATTTGTACAATTTGTAAAACAGTTTTAAAGCACAGAAAAAGCAAGCACTTTCAAAGAACAAGCAATTTCCAGTTTTCAAGAGAAAGCACACAAGGCACTTCAGAAAAGGTTAGAAGAGTTTTATACGGGGAAAAAAAAAAAAAAACTTAGAATATATGAAAGACATCTAATAATCAGTTCCATTAACTATATATTTTTTAAGTTATTCACTTCAAAGAAATATCACAATTAGAGGATGAAGTATCTAGGAAAGAAAATTACTTCAATCCAAGAGAAACAATATCATTAACATGAAATTCACAAGTTAGGTGAAAAAAGCAAAAAGCGCCCAAACTTTCAGGAAAGACTGAAGAATGAAGCTTGCTCAAGGACTCCTCACCTTTTTCTGCTGTCTTCTTATTACTTAACTCTCTTGAACTTTTTTCTGATTTCTTAGAAATTTTCTTTTTACCTGCTTTTGTAGTTGTAGCTGATGTACTGTCTTCATCCTTTATTACAGATATTCCTTTTCTGTCACAAAAGGCATCGGTTTTCTTTTCTTTTAAGGAACTATCATTGTGTGTCTTTTTCAAGCTGGAATCTGGTAATTTTTGCTTTTGTACTTCACTCACTTTTGTTTCTCTATCTTTGGAAACATTTATCTTGCGCCCTTCTTCAAAATCCTTCAAATCAGTTCCAGATGATCGTGGTTTATTTCTTCCTTGCAAGTGATTCTTAGAATTATCTGATACTGCATGTAGGCAATTATCTTGTTCCTTGAATGACCCATCTACTTTCAGTTTGGTGCTTTTCAGGCTATTACCCTTTGAGAACTTATTTACTGAATGCTCATTTCCTCCTACTGCTTCCCTTTCAACACTTCTTCCTAAATTCTTCAAATCCTGAGGTACTTCTGCATCACTGAAATGTTTTTTGCTATCCCTGCCCTTAAACTGGCACTGTTGTTTGCCAATGCCATGGTCAAACACTCCACCTTGGTTTAGATCTGATGATTTAAGATATTTAGTCTCCTCATGTTCTGTAGTACTTCTTTTCTCTTTCATATTATTTTCCTTGGAATGAGTTAGCAGTGTATCCTCTCTACCTTCCATGGGTTTTTCATTCTGGATTTTGGAGCTTTCATCCTCTGCACGAAGGCCATTTATCATGCTGGTTACTTGTTCTGTTACTGAATCGGCTACGCTGTAGCCGACTTCTCCAACAACACTGGTCAGGTCATCTACAGCATTGCTCAGTGTATCAACCAGAGAAGACACAGAAGGAAGGCTTAGATTTTGGTGCAAGTTCCTGAAAAACGCCATTTCTCCAATTTATTGATCAACAACTTTTCTATAGAAAGGTCTTCTGCTTTACAAAGAGGTCAACTCCATTTCTCCAAGTTCAATTTCATAGCTATTTGCTTTTATTACCTCTAATATATTTAATAACTGAAGTTGCAAATTTGTTCTTTCCATTCAAAAAGCATTGCAAATAATCAGAAAACAACATAAGTATCTTCAAATGAAGCAAAAAATAACAATAATAATAAAAAAGTCAGCTAGCCAAGTGACAGTCTTTCATCAATAGCAGTATCAAATAACCATAACAAAACTCATTATTTCCAAAAATAAGACAACTTTGTGAGGAGGAAATAGGCATTTTTATTCTAACCTGCAAAGAAGAAGTTTTAAGACATTTAAATTATGTCTTTTTTTATTATTATTATTAAAAACAGGCTTTTTTTAAAAAAAAAAAAAAGTAATAGCTGTACAACAATGCATATCAGGCAAAAAAAATCCAGGGTGAAAATGCTTTTCAATCATACACACACACACACACAAAAAAAAAAAAAAAAAAAAAAAAAAAAAGAGAGAGAGAAAGAGAGAAAAAAAAAAAAAAAAAAAAAAAAAAAAAAAAAAA
>VZSV01000012.1:4605695-4635246 GCA_013398735.1 Nothocercus julius
AAAAAAAAAAAAAAAAAAAAAAAACAGCATCATGAATGGTTTGGATCATTTCATATTCCCACCACTGATTATCTTTAATTATATAACTCCCATACAAACTCTTCTATACCATCTGTCCCTCATTCAAGAGAGGATGAGCTTACAATAGAAGCAGTGAAGGAGACCACTGGCTATTAAATACCAATCTCTTACTGGGCATTTTCCAACTCTGCAATAAGTGAAGAAAGAAAAAAAAAGTAGGAAAAAATGCTAATTTTTATAGATAAAGCAGTTCAAAGTTCTAGAAAAATGAATTCTGTTGTTCACTCTATTACAACTCTCTTTATAATATTAAGTCAAAACTAGTAAGATCTCCTTTTTTCATAATATGTCCACTAGTCACATGCTTTACCTTCTGGGGCACATTTAGGTCACTTTTCCTACTTGATTTTTATAGGTAGTTATAAATAGTCAGCATTCTTCACATTATATCTGAACATAGATTAACTGTTCTGAAAAACAAGGTCCTAGCCTTCTCAAATCAGGTATGTAGGCATTTTAAGATAGCAGAGCTTTTGCGTTTTCCAGAGAATTTGCCCAGTATAATGAATGTCATATTGACAATATATAGCATTATTTTTTATGTATAAATCATCTGAAAGTTTAGTGTTGTTAAAAAAAAATCTGAAGGGAAAAACAATGGTAACATCAGAGCATGATCTAGAAGTGTGTTGAAAGTAGACATAAGCACTAGACATTACATAAAGATAAGGGAAAAATAAAAAATATAAAATCACTGCTCATTTGTTCTATGCTGTTTCAAAAGAGGAAAGGAAGATTCTAAAATATGGTGTGATAATTTGCAGACCCCACAATAACTACAGAATGCAAAATTCTTCTCACTCAAATCTGCAATTCTAGTTTATTTTTTTCTCCTAAATACTTATCTTTACAATTTTAACGTTTTATTCCTTGCATAATTCAGTCCTGTAATAAATATCTAAAAAAAACGCCCATACTAAGGCACAAACATTTTTATCAGATTCTTAAAAAAAATAAATTTTCAAAAGTACAGTTATTTATTCAGGAAAATGGTCATCTCTGTATAATGAAAGACAACAGAAATGTAATCAATACCATTCCTCGCAAGCATTTAGACCATTCAAGCTCTCCATAGGGCAAGAAAAATAAAAATAAATAAAAGCCCCAAAGAGATAAGCAAGACTGACTTACAAGAGAGCAAGAAGTGCACTTACTGCTTTAAAACTCATTAAACTACAGTTTAGGAGCCTACAGAAACTAAACTTTAAGGAAGATAACCTGTGAAGTTTTTAGATTTAGGTCTATTAAAGCTTTACATAGTAAAACTAACCTAATAGCGACACAGAACTAAAGAAAAGTTTCTGTAGTTTTTTGGTTTTTTTCTCTTTAGTATTTTGGGTAAATAAATAAGATGCAATAGCATAAATTTAACCTAAATGCTCTCTAGTCATTACAGAAATGCAGGGATGACCAGTCAGACCATCCATCTTACATGCTTAATACTAAATATGAGCAACCACATAATGTGATACTCAAAGTACTTGCTTATTATGATCACAAAGCAAAAATTATTTCATTGATCAGACTACTGAATCTTTCATGATTGCATCTTCTAACGTGGATTAAAAAAAAAAAATATATCCCACAGGAAAAAACAGCTCAGTATTTTGGCAGTCTACCACATGCAATAGGGATTTTTCACAACTATGATTGATTGTCCTGCAACTCACAGCAAGACTTGTACCCTTCCAGCATTTCAGGCTGACCTGACTTAGCACCATGATTTTTACCTGTCGTGTATACTTGAAAGGCTCCCTTGGGCCTTTCCACAACTGCATATACGAGTAAGTTGCGCAGGCCGGTGTCAGAAGGAAACTGCGTTCTTGCTGATCAAGATTAGCCCTGTCTCTCCTACTTAGGTAGGTTCTGATCTCCCTCACTACTGATGAAACAAGGGGCCGGCCGGGCACTTGTCCAGGGAGCAGAGGCAGAGGAAGGGGGTTGTCAAGCCTGAAGGAAAGGAGGCTTTGGTGGGGGGACCTAACAACAGCGTCGCTGTGCCTAAGACGGATTTTCCGAACTGGAAGAGTGTCTTTTACTGATTTGCATTGCAGAGGAACAAGGAACCATGGCCGTCAACTCAGATACATGGGTTTCTGACTTGAGTGGGGAAGTAAATTTTCACTAAGAGGATAATTGCATAACTACTGCAGCAGGTTGCCCTTCACAACTTTGCCCAAATTCCGTGCAACCCTGTTTTGAACAGGAGACTGGACTACAGTGCAATTTTTCTAGAGCTTTATGATGCACAGCAAAGGACAGATTTCTGTGCAGTTTTGTTTTTGTAATAAAATAGATTGATGGCACAACATCTCAGTATGATGTCAAGGATTTGGCAATCTAATCTGAAAATGTAGGTTTAAATTTTCCTACGTATAGTTACATTACTCAGCAATCAGAGCTATTATGACCTATCAAACTATGTGCCATATGGAAGTTAGCCAGAACCTGAGGTTTAAAAACATAATGACTTTTTTCTTCCCCCTCCATCCTGTATGAGCTGTACAGTTCTCTATGGAGACACAGTATCTGATTTTTTTTCTTCTTCTTCTTCTTCTTCCTCTTTGTGTGTAGAGTGAAAAAAAACATTGGCTGGTGCCTTATAAAAGGCTGAAACTTTAGCTGTAGTCAGACTAATTAATTATTTATGGCATTAAATGTGAACATAGGACCTGAAAATTATGTTTTCACACCAATTTGCATCCTTGTAAAGAACTTTAAAAGGCTTGTTCCCAGATTAAGTACATTACCAAGCTAAAATCCTTTAGTTTAATGCCATTATAAAGCCAGAAAAATAAAATTGTACTTCAATTATCCACATGCAAATGTGTACAGACTCCTGTCGATAAATGAAGCTTTTGTACACCATATTAATCCTTCAATTAGCTTCTAGTTGAAGTGCCAACCAGTTGCATTTCATAGACAGGGGCGGGGGGAGGGGGGGGGGAAAAAAAAAAAAAAAAAAAAAAAAAAAAAAAAAAAAAAAGGAAAGCACATTTGCCATATAAAATGCATCTTTGTCAGGTACAGCACCAGAATTATACATTTTGAAAAAAGATAGCATCTTGAATTCTAACCTGCTTCAGCACTATTTGTACCATGAAAAGCATTTTCAAAGCCCTTACACACTCACAGTGGTTTGTTTTACAATCACTTTTATCTGAAACCAGTAGGAAACCACTTCTCAGCAGTCCAGTATCAACTTCAAGTATCCTATTTCCATAAATAATTATCCCCAGTTCTAATGTTAAAGAACAGAAGTTTGCAATTTATATGAGTTTTAGAAATATTTCTTAAAATTCTTGCTACAAAGTTATTCCTTTTGAACTGCTGGCAGTGGAAACATCATGGAGAATTGTACTCATAATGTAGAAGTATCACAGTAACATCACACTTAATAAACTTTTATTATTTCTAGAATTAACATCATTACAATATAGACACTTACCTTCTCTTTGTCCTAAACATAGAATTAATGTCTCCTTCTCCAGTATAATTGCAAACAAAAAAAGGAAAGGTATCTCTAAATAAGTAGCAAACTATAAAGTCCAAATCTTCAAACATATTAAGGATACTTAGTATTTTAATATACATCTACATACACGCACACTGCTATATTAAATATCTACATTATACAGTCTTTTTTGTAGCACACTCCATCCACATCGTACTGCTCACTTGACTAATAATGTACAAAGCCATACAGTTATCTCAGAGATGCTTATTTATTTAAAAATGTAACCCTATCTCTTCTCTGGATAAATTAAATAACTATGGACATGTTGCAAAGAACCAGCATCATCTCTAAGATCCTAGCCCAAAAACTTTTGGGATAAGGTGGGGGAAAGAGAAGAAGCATTTACTTTCCATATCCTATTTCTTTTTTCACCACTTGATCTAAGATTTTTAGTCCTTTTTTATTTCCATTTTTTCCTTTAAATTCTTTTAATTAAACAAGACTGTACTGCTCTTTTGTGCTTCACTCTATAGAAGAGCTACTCAGCAGTTAGTTTTTACACCACTGTAACATGACATTACATCAAAACGAGCTGTATAGTCCAGCTCAAAATGTTTGAATTCCAACACTGCTTATTACTTGTCATCATTTCATACTAACTTTAAGATCTGAATAATAATAAAAAAACAACACTTAAGAAAACCAAGCAGATGAACTATAAAGCAAGATTCATACCTAGATTGCCTTTTCTCCCTGCTTAAATTATTTATTACCAAATAGCACAGGTTTCTTTCTCACAAACAATTCTTGACACAAAGGAAAGAAACCAAACACACACAAACCCATATGCCTCAGATAAACTTCGAAGGGAAATACTTTGGTGAGGTTAATTAACCAACAAGGATAAGAATTGCATTTTCATGTGTCAGTTTGAACATTAGGATCTTCTCTATCATGACTAATTACATACTACGGTGTCCTCTCTAATAAATAACTAAATCTGAAGGTTGCTTAAGATTTTGTCCTCTTTCTTAAAAGCTCACAACACACAAAGCTTCAGGAGAATTCAAGAGAAGTGCTGTTTTGTTGTTCGGTATAGCAGCTGAAGCAATCACAGTAATTAAAACAGAATTTAGTTTATCTAGATAAAATGCTGTACCTAAAGAGCATAATCTTTTTATACAGTGTTGTGTTAGAAAAAATTAGAAATTAAGTTCTTGACTACCTCTGCAGGTCTACATGCATGAAAAATTATTTTAAACAGTCAGCTGTCACCTACTCTGCCTTTTAAGCAGCAACTTAACTCTCAGTATTAATTGATGTTTCCACTAAAATGAGTGAAAGACAATGAACTGAGAATTCCCTCTAACCATTTTATTAAATTTGTCAAAAAACAACAACAACAAAAAAGCATATTTCCAATGCTTTTTATTCCACTGCTCATTCTTCTTTCTCTATTATATAATGTGGGAATTGTGTAATTCCCTTCTACGCATTTACCAAATTCTTCTTTGTTTTGCCAAAGCAAGCATCAGAAAAAGTCTTTTCACTCAATGTAAAACAAAACACAGAAATCTTATCTGTAAAATAAAGACTTTATTTCCATATTTTTGTTTAGCTATATTCAGGTAAAAATTTAAAACAAAAGTTTCTCTATATGAGCATGCTGAGCCTTTCAATTCAAATTTGCATTTCTTCTTTTCTCCCCTGCAGTCATCTTTAATTAGCCAGTTACTAGCAGTCCATCAGCTTATGCTAAATGCATATTTTACGTTGCTAGTCCCAAATGATGCTCCTCTCCATGTGTTTTTTCTCCTGCATTTTACATATTGTTTTCCAGAAAGTTTATGTACTCTCACAGGCTCAAATTGCAAGCACTTGCAACACCAGCTACCTCTATTTTATCATCATAAATATCTCTTCCAGTGACAGAGTGAAAAGCAATCCTAAATGAACATAAACATGAAATGATAATTTAATTTTGATGCAGTACTGAAAATACCACTTCCTAAACAAGACCATTATTGCAACAATCTTTAGCAACATGAACCTTTCAGAAGTTTTGAAAGGCTGACAGAACAGCATCAGGATGAAAGTGCTTATTTAACTTGTTCTTTTGGAGAAAAATGCCCTTTAAATTTTTTATTACTATAACTTCCAAAATCAGATAGGGAAAAACAGCAAACTTACATTATCACATGAACTGATATCTGATGGCTAAGAGCTAATTTATAAACGAAAGTCATGCATTAAAAAGTGACAAAACTAAATGTGCTCGGTTAAATGAAAAAATACTCAGATTACTACATCAGTATAGCCACACTGGAGTAATGCTAGGTCACTTGTATTCCAGTGGAAAGTCATTGGGACTAACAGTAGCTTTTACCCCTCATTTGCTTTATTTCACTTCACACTGGCTAAAGCATGATCTGTACCATTACAGAAATAAATCAGAACTTTTTCCCCTCTAATTTTCTTAAAATCTAATTAAAAACAGCTAATAGAAAAAAAAATATGTTCTAAAAAACTAAATTCCAGGTCTTGGCACAGGAAGAATGTTCAGACTATTTTAATAAAAATCTATTTAATTTTAATGTAACTGAATTACTTAACAAGCCATTACCTCAGCAAGCCAAATAATCATATGCATAACAGCAAAATTACTTGTAGCAACTGATATTCCTTATGCACACTGCATCTGCAAGCTGGCATTTAGAGGAGTCCTTTTCTTGCCTTTCAAAACATCACGCCAAAACTATCCTTCAGAGATTAATTTAATCATGGGAAGAAGAGGTGCTTGGGCTCAGCAAGAGCTTCAATGCAGTAGCGCTCCTGCACCCGAGTTTTGCTTCGGGAGGGCCAGAGTTGAGGCAACTGGAAGAAAACGACTCCATGGGCGCTGCTTGGCAGAAGACTCCGGAGCATAGAGGAGCAGGGAGAAACACTGCCTCCTGCATAAGCCACCGACTCAAAGCAAAGTATCCATTTCCTATAAAACCTCCTCTGGGCCAAAAGATACATAAATTAGCTTTCCAAGAGGGTATATGATTTAGTACTTATTCTGAAGTTATTAATTCTAACATTATTACTTCCAATTTTTAATACGCAGGCATACTTACACATGCTACCAAATGTGTACTAAATTTAGTCCTCTCAGAATAAAAGATATAGAACTTCATGTACTTCTAGCCCAAAAATACAAATAGATGTCTACATAAAATTTAGTGTAGTTATGAATGAGTTAATTACCTTTTTCAGAGTATATCTAAAATGTAGCTTCATGTCTTGTTTTAAAAAAAAAAAAAAATAGTTTTTATTCATTTCTTGGTAATAACAGAAAAAAAACTCTGCACTCAGCATATATGAATTCTGAAATGAATAGTAAGGATATACATTTGTGAGGTTACCTAAATTAATGAAATTCGCTACCGTCTATGGTATCGTCTCTCAAATATTTATTGGCCTATAAGGTTCTGCCAATTGGATGAGAAAGCAAAACACAATTTTTCTTTGCTCAATGACACTCCTTTAGTGTAACTATCAAAGAGGAAAAAAAAAAAAAAAAACACAAAAACAAACAAGAAAACCACACAACTTGAATGCAGTTGATTCAATTAAAAAAAAAGTATTTTTTAATTGTAAAATGAAACACATGAACAAACATGATTTTCTTCCTATCTGAATTAAATGCAGCTGGCAATTTAACACTAAGATATATGCGAAAGGATACTGTTGTCCTAAACAATAAAAAAGGAGACATAGTTCTACTTAGTATGATGGAGAAAAAGAAAGAAAAAAGGAAAGCCATGCATACACTTCTCAATTATTATTAAAAGTGACATTTTCCATTGTCATCCAAGGAAACTGCCTTCTTGCAACTTCTTTATTTTCATATTAAAGAACAATTCTGTTCCATTATTAATCACAAAGACAGTTTGCTGAACAACTTCTTTGTTTGCAGGGATGTCACAAAAATAGAAAGAAAGGAAGAACACTTCATAAAAGGGGCTTATAAAATATTTTTTTTAAAAAAAAAGATCTCTGCAATTCAGACCTTAGGCAAATATTCAAACTACATTTCTGAGGTTTATGTATGAAATACACTGCCAACTTTAAAAGACTGCCTTACGTGACTTCATAAATACATAAACAAAAACCAAAGGTGAAAGAAACCTAAAAATAATGTGATTATACATTTTTTTGCCTTAAAGTTGTGGCTATGTGGCTTCAATGAATATGCATGCATTACAGGGTTTCTTTTCAGATACAGCGCAATATTGTTAACACTCATCACAGGTCTGTCATCTGTACAAACAGAACATGAAAACAGCCTCAATTAATATCAGTGCATCTAACAGCAGCCAACTACAAATCAGACTTATACCGTCACTGCAGTGTACCATATAGCCAAAAAAAATACACATTTTTTGAAAGTTTGACCTCAGGTTCCCCAAATTCTTTTATATCCATAGCAAATAATCAAAGGAATTTCTTATAAAATTCTCATGTCTATCTCAAAAACATGTGGGTGTTAGTTACACTGTCTGCAAAAATATAGACCTTTAATTGAATAGGATTAAAGCATAAACAAATTTTGGAGAAAAAAAAAAAAGCGCCACCTGCTGCTGCGCCAAGAACCTTAAATGACTGAATGTCACTGCTAAGAAGCATTCTTCTTTCATTGGCCAAATCATCAATTTGATTTGCCAAAAAACAAATATGAATTTTGGAACAAAAAAGTTCCAAAACACAATATACATGCAGTTCAGCCACTTAACTGCATTGATACAGAAGTCACAAATATGTGCTGTATTATTAAGCTTCTACAATAACTGATATCTCTAACACATTCTTTCCTTTAGCTGGAAAATGATGTGTTTTACATTCTGCAGTCATTAGCTGTTATATAATTGCAACTAAATATGCATTTTTTCCAGAACACTATACTTTTGCTTTTAGAAAAGCCTTTATGAATCAGTTTTCAAGATCTTCCAGAAAGGTCGATCAGTCTTATTCCTGATCAATTTCTTACAAATTCACTCACAAATATATGTGTTAAAAGGAGCCTAAAAGATAAAAAATTGAAAGAGCAGCATAACCAAACTATGGCAGATTAGAAGAGGACCCATCACAACTTATCCTGGGCAGCTATGACGCCACAACAGCACTCTGTGGCAGGGGAGCACATCTTACACAAGATGGTCAAAAGAAGCTTTTTTCTTAGCAAGTCTGTGTTCTGCCTTATTACAGTATTGACTATTATATTAGTCTTTGGATATTCTCAGATATTCAAAATGCATTCATCTTAGAAACCTTTGCAGCACAGAAAGCTAAATATAAACTTATAATCCAAATCATTTTCATTTCAGTAGAAGCATTGTTAACATCAGTGATTTTTTTTTTTTTTTTTTTTTAAATCTTCACTGTTTACTATACCACTAATACCAATATTGTAGCCCTGAATACCTAAAAGTAAGAAAAATGAATATTAAAAAACTGCTACCTGCTTTTTCTTAATTGAAGAATTGCGCTTAATTGAAGAAGCACGAAACTTCAAAATAGAAAAAAGCTGACAGGTAAACTTTCAATGATTCTCATTTTAATAAGTGAATATTCTTAGAACAAACACTTCCTTCATAAGCTTCATTTTTTGTTTTTCCAATTATACCTTCATATATATGGCTAGAAGAATAGAAAAAAATTAACATTTAATTAATATGAGGTAGCTGTGTCTTCCTCCTTTCTTCATACATATTATGGTACTGTAGAAGGTTTCCTTAAATAGCCTGGAGCTGTATGGTATGGTCACACATCTTGGAGACCTTTCTGATCCCTTTACATATCTCATCATCTGAGACCCCACCGTTTCTACTTCCCCCAGCACAGATGGGTGGGCAGGCAAGATGACAACAATTTGGGAACGGGCTGGCTTGCTAACCAGAAAGAAAAACTAATCTCCAGGAACAGCTCTTCAAGTTGCATAATGTATAGCATTTGTTGTATACATGCCAATTATACTCCATCACTAGAAATGGGAAAGTTTTCATAGCCTTATTCACAGAAGACATATTCTTGTGACCATTTCCTTGAAGATCTGTAGGACACAGATCAGGAGGAGGACTGAAGGACTATATGGGGGTGGGAAGCATCTTTTAGTTATTTCTGAACAACGGGTGCAAATGCCTCTCAAACTCAGTCAGGGGTCAGCCACTATAAAGGCTGAGGCAAGAAATTAGTTTTTGTGAGACTTAGTCAGACTGACTGATGTTAAAAGCACGCCCACTAATGGATACCAGCTTAGCAAATGCTTAACTTGTCTATCCAACTTCCACAGTGATAATATGAGCCAAATGGCACAGCCGAGACACTGTGAAAGGAAAGACCTCAGTGCCACAAATCTTCTCAACAGCTCATTCTGTATGTATTTAAAAGGACCATCCAGTAGCATCAAGGACAGAGCTGAAAGGTCCAATTTGATGAGCTCCAGATTCCTGGCAGACATTTATTCTCATATTAGAAAAGTCTTCATATATGACAAGGTAAATATGGATCTTGAGCACACATTCAGATCCTGGCAAACAAACAGGTCCAGACAACTAGGAGATACTCCCGAGAGGTTTGACCACTGGTTAAGACAATAAAGACACTGTGAGCGTGTATCAGGTGATGACAAGCCTTAAGTAATCACTATAGAAAAAGCAAGGATAAAAAATGCTAAACATCTGGAAAAGATTTGTGGTTACAGAGCGCTTTTCTCAACAGGAGAATTGACATGAACAAAAATTATGGCAGGTGAGCAGGCAGGAGACACAATAATGGATCCTCTTCACACAGTCCAAGGGAAAATCTGCCAGAGACATGACTCGGCACCCCAGGTTAGAATACTCAGGAGAACTCACTCTCACTTCAAGAGGAACAAACTCTACATACTACAGATATAAATGGTAGCAAGAAGTTACTTCTCTGGACCAATTTATAATCACCAAAACTAAAACATAGCAAGCATTATTAAAAATTGTTTATAATGTCACACAAATTACAAAAGGAGATTGGATGCCAATGTTCAGACATAACACAGACCCTTAAAAAAAAAAGATGCATGTTTTCTTCAATTTAGCTTTCCACTAATAATAAAAATCAAATAAAAAGCATAGCCTCTAAGAACATAGATTGTTTTTCTTAAACTGAGTACAGGGCCTTGAAATAAACAGGAATTAGCATGATTGACAGATTTTGAAATTTCATCAGAAGGCTTCCTGAACATCCTACTGCAATAGGTTTCACAATTTTAAAAGAGTCTATTAAGGCAAGAATACAGAACAGTGCGTGCACTGACAGTCAGTGGAATGACACTGACAGCAATAAAGAAGGGAAGAAAAAAAAAATAAGTAAAGAAATAAGAGCATCAGCAAACTCCTCAAATAAGAAAGTAAGTTTTCTTATAGAAAGCAAGAACAAAATGGATCAGAGCTTTTAAGAATAAAATTGATTTTAATTTCAATACTACCAAACTACATACAATTTTCAATTACTCTTTCAATTAAATGTGTAAAAGACAACTTGTGATAATAAAGCCATTTTTTACCATGTGAATGCTGTATATGTGAACAGTTTGGAAACTGAGATGTATTTAAAAGCCAAACAAAATTCCTTCCTAGCAAATTCAATACAGTTCGACAATGCTGTTTATGCAATCTAGCAATTAGCTGCTGCTGAAAGAGGGAATCTTGCAGCCCTCTTCTCCCACTACTTTCTCATTCCTTTCCTTTTAAAGACCATTTGATTCTTCTGACCTAATAATGAGATAATTCAAAGAAATTGATTCTGAGGAAATAACTCTTCTTTTGAAAGCTTAGTTTTCATATCAGATGCTTAGTAGCAATGCCACTGCAAGGTAAGCAAAAAGGAACATATTTGCTTATAAGAGGAGAGGACAAAAAACAGTATCTGGCTTGTAGACCAGTTGGGTTGTACCATCAAACTACAACCTGAGTCACAGTAACTCAAGTTTAAACTTATAAAAGCCCTCTTAAGTATGATTCTGGTTTATTCTGTTTACCAATTACTAGTTTCATTACCAATACAGTTGTTTTCAAAGCAGCTTCTGTCATTAGGATCCGAATTGAAGAAAATGGTCTGAGATTGACAGTCTATTATATCAGTTATTTAAATCATCATCACAAATCTCAATCACTATGAAAAAAATCAAATCATCCTACAAAAACCCAAACACAGCTGGACAACATTCAGAATTTCCATGCAATTCAGTGAGATGGGAAGAACACTTACTTCCTTGCAAAAAAAATTTTAGAATTTCAAATTTCCAGTTTATTGCACGATTTTTCTTTTCCTCATTGATTGTATCACCAACACTGACTCTGTAACACAAAAGTCTGACAATGTTCTAGAAAATATAAGATAGTAACTCTGGCTAGCAGATTTCTCACTTATATGCTTCACAAGCTAAACGCTGCTTTTCAAAAAGCACTGCTTACCTTTTCTAATGCAGATTAGCTCATGTACACCACAAGTTCGCTCTCCACCTATATGGAAACAAATTATTAGAAAATATTAACAGATAAAATGTATCTGGTCTCTTAGTAAGTCTTATAAAGAGTGAATTATAAAATCATTTTTTAATGAACAATGAACAAACAGAAGGTTCTTTTTTCACATATAAATTCAAAATCTGCTAAATGAATATCAACGATATTAAAAAGATCTGATACTGGGGAATGCATACGCTATCACTGCGCCTTGCAGAATAAAGAACAGGCAGTTACAAACTGCTGAAGAGATTCTTCTTATATGCAAGTCATGTCAAAGGGGCTTGTTTTCATTTCGATTATTTATATTGTATACATTTGCAACATTGATTTAATTATTTTCTAAAAGTATATACTTTATAATGATATTCCCAAGGTCAAACTTTAAAATTTCAAGCATTATCAAGGTGTGACCTACATCTTCAAAATACCCTAATGCCCCCTAAGTCTTCTTCCACTGACAGCAAAACACTGATTTTTAGCAACATACAAATATAGAACTGTAAAGAACTACCTATGTTATCAAATAATGTTCTCTGCAGCCTCATGTAAATATGAAACAGTTTTCAAAGAGTCCACAAAACATCTACTCCATGTATATTAACCATACAGTCCTCTAAGCACAACACATTAAAACAAGCTTCAGACAAAAAATCCTTTCCAGTTCAAGGAATGTGGAAATACACTTCTTTTCTACTCTCAGTCCACAGAAAAAAGGATCATAATTAAAATACCCATTAATACTTTAAAGTCACAATTGATACACTAACAGTTGCTACTTTAAAAAGTTCAAGAAAAATGCATGTATTTGTAATTGCCTACACTTATTTCCTTAGAAAGTAAGTTTAATGTTAGAGTGATAGTTAGATGTTAATATTAGAGAAAAAAAGCTG
This sequence comes from Nothocercus julius, assembly GCA_013398735.1. NCBI lineage: Eukaryota > Metazoa > Chordata > Aves > Tinamiformes > Tinamidae > Nothocercus > Nothocercus julius. Next base: position 4,618,673 of record VZSV01000012.1, read on the forward strand.
TAAAAAGGATCACATAAATGAAATAAAGTTTTTCTACACCAAATTAACTATATATCAATTTAGAAGGAATCTAATCTCATTTTNGGAATACAAAATACAGGCCTCAAGGAAACTTTTGAATAAGAAACAAAATATCAATGAGCTCGGTGACCCCAGAATCCTCTAGAAACTGATCCATGTTATTTTCATTCAGAAAGCATTCTGGAAGGCAAAACCAGTAAAAATTAAGACGATTCTGTTTTTAAGGCAGAAAGGCATAGAGAGAAAAAAAAATATAAAAGAAAAGAAAAAAAAACACTTTAGAGGAAGATTTTTTTTTTTTTTTTTCCTCTAGGTCATTATGATCATCTTGAGAGTACAAATGAGAAATTTAGCATGCAACTGCAATAGTTCTCCCTGGATTTTCTCCCTCTCTTTTGTCCACAATAAACTCAAATTTAGAAGTGAAGACAGAAGAAAAATTACTGAAAGAAAAGAAACTGTCATTGTACAGGTGCTAGAAAGTTCGGTGACATATAAAAATTCACCTAGAAATCATAGCAAAAAGGATAGTGAGCAGCAATTGATTTTAACTGCATGTTACAATCACCCCTGAAATCTACCAGCAAAAAATCTCAGCTTAGAATACCTATTTTAGTTTTAGTTTTTGCACTGATAGCTTTTGTTTTCTAAAAGTTCTTTTCAATCATTTATATGCTAAGACATGATAATCTTCCAACGAAATAAAGTCTATACTTAAGACCGATGTTACTTTTTACAATCACAGGATATATATTATATAAACTTATACAGTCTAACATGAATTTATTCTACATTGCTTTTTTTTTTATTTTGCTTTTTAATAGGTCAGAAAAAATCTTAATTTTTTAATAGTCTTTTATTCTTTTTTTTCAAATTGCTTTTAGACAGAAATTGTAATCCAACCGTTAAATAAAAATAATGATACATTTTTAAAACTTTAAAAAAAAAACTTTTGCAATTTAAATTAATCAATTCATTAAACAAAATAAATTTATCTTCAAGTGACTTGAGCCGATTTTTCTTTTTCCCCAGTGCTCCTCAAAACTGAGGAAGGAATACATCTTCAGCACTCTTTTTTTACTCACAGATTAGCAAGGGAAAACAAGCTGTCCTGTCTTTTTAACTCCTGAGAGTTTCAGTTTTAAACAACCCAAGGAAAGAACTAAACTGAAAATGTGAAAACATTTTTGCAAAACAGCAAGACTTCAGACTACTGAAGTGTTAAATTAGCAGTTGACAAGTCTGCTTGCAATATAGTTAGCCAACAACTCCCACGGTCCAGTGCTATGAACTTCTTAAATTTTACAGGGTTGAAATGTGACTTTAATGTAATTGATTTTAATGTAGTGGTAGGTCAGCATACTTTCAAGCTTAATTAAAACTCAAGTCTGGTTTAGATTTTAAGAAGTTATTGATTCTATTTTATCCTGTCTATAAACATCATCTCTTATTTAATGCTAAGCTGTTTCGCATATAAAATTATGCAATACTTTGTTCAAATTGCTGAATAATGTAACTTAAAAACTGGGAAGATGCATTTATGCAAAATGGAGAAAAAAACAGAAACTTTAAAAGATTAAGTCATCATAGTAGAATGACACTTTCAACATTACAGTTGAATTTTTTCATGAAAACAGGACCACTGAGGGTACCTAAAATGTAAATAATTCAAATATACAGGGCAATAAAATGACCATAAGCTTTGTCTAGAACAAGAGGCAGCTGAAACACGTGATAAAATTTAATTTTCACAATTTAAGAGATTACTGTACCAAGTCTCTATTTTCAAAGATGATTACCACAATTCATTGTACCAAAAAGACAAAAAGTTGGATATCAAAAAAAGGATTATTTTAAATTGACTAAATAGAAAAAAAAAAAGGCATTTTAAAATGAGCGCAACTCAAAATTTTAAAGTTCTGCTGCGTTTTGAGTTCAGTCAAAATGTCAGGATGTGGTTCTGAAAATAAGTGGCCTATAATAATGTAATTACCACAGAGCTTAGCGGGACCTCAGAGAAGAGCCCTCTTCAAAGCAGGTTGTTCTGGACCCCAGCCAGACAGTGCACAAGGACCTGCCATAACCCCTCTGCGCAGCAGCTCCCATGATTACTGGCCTGGGTCGGTGCAGCACAGCATGATCTTAACCCACACTACAACCAAGCGACACTGCCCATCGATGGCCAGTTGCACCCACCAGGACCCCTGGGCTCTTTTCTGCAGAGCAGCTCCTGGCCGGTCAGCCTGCAGCTTGCAGAGCTGCACAGGTCAATTCCAGCCTGCAGCAGGTCCTTCATGAAGCTAATGTAGCTTGCTAGGTCACGAAAGCCCACTTAGTTGCATGACAAATAAGAAGTAGCAGGGGTCCCTGTACAGCACAGACAAGGAACCTGCCTTTCAGCAGGCACCTTCCCTCGTGCTGTGCAGGACCACAGCAAGCCAGCCCACAGGGCGCAAGGTCCCCCAACCGCCCCTACCATGCAGGGCTGGACAGCAAGAAGGAAGCAATAGTGCCGTGCAGTGAATACATAAAATAGAGATGTTGGGGCACAGAAACGTCAAATGGGGTCCAAGCGCGAAAGCCTAACACAATGTATAGCGTGTATTAATATGTCTGAAACTCCCACTGAGCTAAGTAGAACCACCTCCACCTCCTGAGGTATAGGAGACAAAAAAAGAAAGAAAAAAAGAAAGGACTATAAGACTATGTCACTGAAAAGAGATGTTCTCAGGGACCTTCTCCCCACATTATGAAAATAATATTATCCCAGCTTCCTTTCTGCCCAGAATCACAAGACTTATTCCAGGTTTCTGCAAATCTTAAAATAATAGCAACACTTAAAAGAAATGATTAGAAATGACTTTAACTTGGTCCCAAATACCTATTGGTATTAGCAGTGGAAATGAAGAGATACAGGAAATACAACTAGCAGCAGAAACACAGTAAAAAAATATTTAAATCTGACCTCACATAAAACTTGTGCAGCCTTTAAAACGAAACAAAACAAAAAAGTAGAAAGAGAACCAGCAACTACAAGAGTAATTGTGAGTTCACTGCAAATGAAAACAGGTTAGAAAATACATAATCAAACAATGGATACTGATAGCAAATGCTGTGAAAATTAAACCGGAAGGTGTTGACAACAAAAGATATTATTGACAAAGGGAGATCCAGAGCAAAGTTTCAGAAAAGAGAGCGAGTTAAGCAGCAATTTTTTTTTTTATTTTTTAAATAAATGGACTATGGACTCAATCTATGGACTTGTATATCATTTATTTTAAAAGCATACATCTAATAATTTTAATTAAATTTTATATGAATGTATTTTTCTCATAATGCATTATCTGAATTTCTCATATTTCAAATAAAATATGAGACTGATAAAAAATAAAACTACTATCAAGATTTTTATTTCAAACCAGTGTCGTTATTAGGAAAAAAGCTTACTTCAGATTACAGAACAAAACTACTTGTAAGACGCTGTACCAATCATACTAAACCTACCACTTTTCACACTGAAGGATGTATTTCTCTGCAGAATCTGACCTATTAGTCTACAGCCTCTAAATTCATTTCCTGTCTAAAAGCAGCCTTGAAAAAACATGGCAAGCTTTCTCTGTTGGCAGATTTACATGGAAAGCAGAAAACTTCTCCCAGCTCCAAGAGTTAAATAATTAAAAATTAGAAAGTGCAATGATTAACTGCCGAGTAGAAATCCTTACTTCAGTCCCTACATGCACATCTGTTTTGATCTACAATTTAGGTCCTTTGCCTGATTCAGACTAAAGCCCAGTCAATATTCAGGAATACCATGATCTTTGCAACATTTATTGTCAAAGCTGGAGGATCTCAGTGAGCCAGTCTGGGACTAAAGTGAAAAGACCAAACACAATGCTTTCACAGCCAAAGCATTTGAAAGTTTTCCTAAAGACCACAAAACTCTTACCCTCTTGTTATAATTGCCTGTATTTTGATAGACAAGTAACACAGGCCAACATTTTTATCAGGTATTTGATACCACAGGGTATTTGTTTACATATTTATCTGGGACGTCAGAGTTCAACTTGCTAAAGTAAAATTCAAAACTATCTGAGTTCAGGAAGAATTCCATTTTGAATAGACCAACTGTTTATATAAGAAGTATGATAGTTTCAACTCAGACCACTGGGAGCTTGTCAAAAGAAGCATTAGAAGTTAGATTTTAAAAAGTATTACCTAAAGCGAGATAGAGATCTAATAGCTTTCCAATTCAATAGGCCCATGGCATTACAAATCCAACAAGCAATTTTATAATTTGCAAAGCTGCATACAGCAGCTTTACTTGTTATCCATAAATAACACAGGGACTCATACCTACAACAGCAACAATGAGAGAATTAACACGTGGCAATACTTCTGAAACAGTCCCCTACCCAAAGAACAAGGATAAGACACTGAGTTTTGAACAGAGTCTGCATGGATGCCCAGATCAGATATCCTGATATGTGATCCCCATCACGGTTAAATTTTTTAAAGCAGACACTGTTATAGAATACTAGTTCTTACACTTAGCCTTTATGTTAACACTGCTGGTGCTCCCAATACCTGCCCTGGCCACAGCAGCTCGCACTGGGAAGCACTACAGCCAATTCAGAACAGGGCTAACTTGAGGATCTCTGTATCATCTTACCTCCCTCTAGAGCACACTGCAGTGACACCCGAATATCCCAGGTAACTTGGGAGGCAAGATAAAACTGTTCCACAGACCAGCTTCAACCTAGAGGCCACATACGATACTCTCTGACCTGAGCACAGCAGCCAGGTTAGCACTCTATTTTCATTTCCTTTTCTGGATTATGATGTGTGCTACCAGACATAGCTTTTATGTAATTCCTTTTTATTCTTAAATCCATAAATTATAATAAAAATTCATTTAATAATTTTTGTCTGTTTCCCAAGAAAATGAGGGTTACATAATTAGTCTTTTTCCTGCCCAGCCTCTCCATTGCTTTTAATTTCATGGCTACTTCAGAAAAAAAGTGGCAGAAAGAAGTAGGAACTTCATATTTTCAAGATTTTGGAGCTTCTTGAAAGCTAGCAGCCACATACAACAGAGCCACTGACCACTGCGCTCACCAAACACAAGCCACCAGCCCATAAATCCATGCATGGTACGAATGGCTTCAGGGTCTGCTCCCAACCAAGCAGCCAGCACATGAGGAAAGAGAGGAGGACAATCTTGTCAGAAACATTACCCAGCTAACTTAATAGAAAACAGCTTTACACTGCAATTCTTTCTTTTCACCTACTCATCTACCTTTTTACTTGCTCCTCTACTGCTCTACGAAACAAGAAACTTGATTGTTTTTTCCAAGTCACAAACTTTTTACTACTTATCATTCTCTTTAATGCAACTTCACAAATTTTAACACTTAACTGCTAACAATGGAAAACCTAAAAGTGTTTAAAACCAAGAATTAACTTAGTTGTTACTTCCATTCCCCTCTCAGAGATGTACAGTTTTGTATAATCTTATACCATCTTACTGCATGTCCAAGTGCGGCCCCAAATCTGGCAAAAGTAGATATAAGACAACAAACTGGATATTCTCATACATTATAAAGCATGGTGGGACCTTTATGCCTTTTCCCACCTTCACACAACAGGACTTCCATTACAAGCTCTTCACCAGGACCTCAGTTTAACAAGGTTGTTTAGCCAGGTGCCCAAGTTTTACTACTGCTCAAAAAGGGAACAGCAGCAAAACGAAATCAAATTCACCTGGTCACAGCAACAGGACAACAGAGTCATTCTGAAGGATTGTCAGGTCTCAGAAACAACTCCTTGTCTCTTCCCGATCTCAGTAAATTGCCTCAAGACTCCAATTTAGGCAGTTGGAGTTGAGAAGATTCAGTTTTCTACCAGAAACTGACTACTATTTCAATTTTGCTTCACCCACTACTTGTCTTCCTTCCCATTCTGATACTCCCCCATTAGATGAATTTAACTTAATATACCTTTATTTAATACAAGCACTAAGTTTGTTTAGGAAAAAAAGAAATATATCAAATACTAAAGAAGAGTCTGTTAGTAATCATAATACAAAAGCAACTAAGATTTGTCATTGACCAAAATTAACTTCGCTTATTTTGTTCTTTATAACTCTTGTTAAAAAAGACTTCACTTTAAAAACAAAATTGTAAGAGTTAAAACTAGTGTAAACTGGTAGGCTGATATTTTTAAACCAACAGCCAAAAGCAGTTAATTCTTTGCAGTCAGCATATCCTAGGTGAGCTGTTTTAATTTTGTGCACTCTTTAAATATAATATGCATATTTCACTATAAGGAGTTTTGAACTGCTTAATATTTATTCTTCAGTTACAGGTCTACAAATCTTCTTATTTCCTATGGCTTTACCAAAACAAACAAACAAAATAAAAAAATTGTACTGTTGAACGGTCTTTAAAATGAAGTATTTTCTCTAATTACTTTATTAAATCATGCAAACATTTACTTGGACATGATGCGAATTCTGCATTCTGACACCTTAAACTAGAAGTCCCGCAGTTTGATCCTGATTTCAGGCATTCGGTAGTCACGCAAATCATATATCTTAAAAGATTGCTGACCAGGAAGCAGTACAGCTAAACAGGACAATCAAGGAAGATACTATTACATGAACTAACACTAAAATGAAGCATAAAGATTATAACACCTACTAACATATCTGTAGTACTCAGATACTCAGTTGAAAGGCAGGGAAAGAGACAAGAGAGGATGCTACATTCCTGATAGAATGAATGTTTCTGCTGTATTTTCTGTCTTGAGGAAGAGAACTAAATCAAAACATAGCAGCTCAGTTTCATGACTGGATTTTCATGTCCTGCCTCACCTTTAACTGCAACCTATGGACCAACTCCTCAGGAGAGCAGAGCTCCTGTTTTTGCTATTTCGTTACTTGCCTCCAGGAGAGCTTGGCTATTTTGACAGCCTGCCCTGGACCTAACGAGAAGTGCCATGTTCTTTTGAAAGGCTGGATTGCTTAGTCCATTCCCGGGTACATGTTTTAATCTTTAAGTAATGCCTTAAATCCTCTATGAATATTAATAACAAAATTTAAATCTTTATATAAATATGTTCAGATCTATAACAAATTCTCACAGGTTTCTGGGAAAAGGCAGCCTAAACCACGAACACTGTCAGATTTCAAAGGACGGACAGACAATTGCCTCTCCTAGCTCTGAGTTACCTAATAAGTGCAGACTCAGCAGAATGCTTTGCTCCCTTATTTAGGCTATTAAGCTGACTTTTCAGCAGAGAAGAGTTTAGCCAACTTAAAGCTGTCCAACTTTGACTCCAGCTTCCAAGGTGGGGTGAACATGCAGCTCTGCTTGCGCAGGGCAACTTCTCCTCACACATGGAGGCCTGATTTGCTAATCCACGGAAACCAACAGCCCAGAAACATCTCACATGCTAAACAAACAACAACAGCTCCTCTCTTTGTTGTTCTCCTAGGTTCTTCTGGCTAGAAAACCAGATGTTTTCAGAAAGAAACACTGAGGAAGTAGCATACCTTTAAGACTTGTTTTGCTGGAAACTTAAGAGTTTTTTTTTTTTAAATGAAATTTTTAAGTGAGGTGTAAAATTACTCTCTGATTCTAAAGAGATGGCTTTCAAAACAAAGCTTAGAAGCCCTGTCTTTAAAGATAACCATCTCCAAAGAGATCCAACAAGTGTCTGCTCTGCCTCGTTCCTTTTTTAAAAAAGGGCAATAAAAAAAGATGAGCGGTGGGAACTGAGAAAACCAGCTTGCATGCAGCCTGCTAGCTCTCAGCACAGGGCAACCAGGAGAGCACAGGGCACGTCCCGTGAGCAAGGAATTAGTCCTCGTAGACTTCAGGGCCAGAGGGGAAGATTACTTTTAAAACAGCAGCCGAAGTCCCCTCTGCAGGGAGGGAGGGTTAGGCTACGCATATTTCCGGACACATCGCTAACAATCGCGCTCCGCACCACTCTGAGACATCCCCTCGCGCAGGAGGTCTGGAAAACAACCGGGGTCCCTAGACACCCATCTCTCCACAGCGGATCCAGGGAGCAGGAGCAGCCACCGCTTCCCTCTCGCCTCTCTGCACAGCCTCAACTCGAGCGCCGGCCCCAGCGACCGCGGGGAGGCTCCGCGACCATCCGCCTTCGCCCGCGCCGAGCCGAGCCCGGCCCCACCGCAGCGCCCCCGGGCACTCGCCCGCCGCCCCCAGGGCGCGCGGCGAGGAGGCGGCGAGAGGAAGGATGGCAGCCGCCGCGCCGGGATTATTTACCTCCCCAGAGCCTCGCAGCACGCACGGGCCTGAGCCCGGGGAGAGCCCCCCTCGTCCTCCTCCGCCGCCGCCCCCGGGGGAGGGCAAAGCAGGGGGCCGGGGGAGGGGAGCCGCCGGGGCCGAGAGGAGCCCGTTATTGGCCTACTTACCGTCAATCGCCATGATCGCCGCCGTGGGCCGTACCAAGCGGCGCGGCGCAGCGCGCACGCAGGAGAGGCGCTGCCGGGCGCCGCGGCTGCGAGACAGCGGCGCCGCGCGGGGACGGGCGGCGGCGGCGGCAGGACGGCGCGCGTGACTCCTCCTCCTCCTTCCCCCCTTCCCCGCCTTCGCACGGCGGCCGCTTAACGGACGCCCCTTGGCGACCGTTTAACCGGCGCCGCTCGGCGGCTGTTTAACGGCCGCCGCTCACCCCCTCGTGCGTCGGCCCCGCCCTCACCAGCCCCAAGAAGGCCGGAGGTTGCCAGGGATTTTCCATGGATTCCGGTGGTCCCAAGGGTTGGAATATGCGTTCCCTCCCTTCCTCATAATTCATGAGGTAGTTGGGAGGAGAGGCTGCATGCCCTTTCCTTCCCCAGGTGGGTTTAGGGTTTTCCATATGCAGGATGGGTGCCCTCAGTGGCTTATCAGCGTGGAACTTTTGCCCATGTTTCGAGTTTTATGAGAGAAAGGTGATATTGCTACAGGGAAAATAAAGCCATTGGAAGCAGAAAACAAAATGTAGCTTTTGGTACAAGTCATTGCTTCCATCAACATCTGCCAGCTTTGTACACGCGGTCAAATATGCAGAGATTCTATTTGTATGCACTTACATACATATATATGTGTGTGTATACACATCCGTGAGGGTGTATAAGCCACATTACTTTGGCTAAGCAAAGCAGCTGGAAAGATGGGAAACGTCAAAATGAAAATTACCAGCGTGGTCTTTGCGCACACGATGCCTCATGCTGCGGCACCGCTATGCGGTCACGGCCACTTTCCTCCACGGTGCCTCTCGAGTGGCTTAGCGCACAAGACAGATGGCATCTGAGAATGAATCAAGACTGGGTAGTGAATAAAGTTACCGTGATTCCAGTATGTTCTCATTTGCCATAACTTCAGTTTCTAGCATCTTGTAACTATAGTGCTCAATTTTCTATAGTTTCTACGGGTATAAATAACTGAAATAACATTCTGTTACGTGGAGCCATATTCCCAGGCATACTATGTACCTTCAGAAGGACTTGAAATCCTCACATTTGTAACAATCTTGCACACAGTCTTGAGTTAAAACTTAGGTCAGAAGGGGTGAGAAGGTATTAAAGAAACTGCAGTAATTAAACAGGGTGGTTGGGCTGTTTTCTTTCTTTTTTGGAGGGGCGTGGAGGGTGGGTGAGCAAGGGGGAGGGAAGGAGGAGAGGGTGGTTGTCTCGATGCAGCTTGGTGGTTTCAAGTACTTTCCTGAAGTTCCTATCTTCTATTTTATGCTTTCCACACCTCAGCTCCTGCCCCAGTTGGTTGCTCCTTGCTCTGACCCACCTTGCACAGGTCCTTCCGCTGGTTCCTGCACTTTATCCTTTGGCTTCCTCATTTCTGCTTCTAAACTTTGGATCTTCCCACACGCCTGTCAGCCTCCAGACCTCCAAGGGGCTGCAGGATGTTTTACTTCTGCTCTCTGATGTTCATCCCTCCTCAAAACATATGAACCCTCCCCAAAACACCATATGAAAGAAGGACCACTGTTCACAGAGAACATACAAGCTCCTTGCCCCCAGTTGCTGTCTGCAACACAAGGACTCCTGAAGCAGAAGTCCAAGCCAGGCTGTGAATGCTTCCCATGATTAATAAAAAACAGAGGAGCAGATTGGTTGGGTTGTTGATATTTCATTACTAAAGATAGCAAATTGCCTTTAAAACTCCATTGCTATGCAGGAAAGCTATTGTGCAATCTCAGTAATATTCAGAGCCAATAAGGGAACACAACATGTTGGGATATGGGAGTATATATAACCAGCCAGAAAGAGCAACTTAAAAGTTAAAAATTATAAGAAAAGTCAACCTGAACAAAAATTACCTTAGAAAAATAAGAGTCCCAAATGCTAGGCAGGAGATGTTCTCATGGGAAGCAACTGTAAAAAGAATCTTAAAAGAGAAAATGTCAGGAAAGCTTACTATCTTTCTCTGTGCCAGTAATGACATTTACCTGAGATACCTCTACGATTTTCTACTCGTTCCTAGACAGCTTTCCAGCCATAGAGTTTTCTAGACAATTTTTCTTGATCACCATCTTTCTCACTATTTTGCTGTGTTGTACTGCTGGTCCTGAATGTAGGAATTAAGACTCCTGTGAGACCAAGTATGTAGGCATTTTTAGAGGTGTTATTCTTCTTTCCTTTTAAATTTCTTTTTCTTTTTCTCTTGGCCAATATTAAGGAAATACCAAGCACTGGGGTCAGTAAAACTTTCCAGGGCACCCATGTAAAATCAGGATGGGGGGAGTCGTTTGAAGTTTTTGGAGAGTCTCACCTGTGATCCCATTTGCGCAATTCAGTTGATATTTTGTAGAAGTTTCTGTCATTGGGCAAGCTCCTTCAGAAGGTTGGGAACTAATATGTTTTGTAAAAAGTCAATAAAATCAAGATTGAAACTCTTAGTCCAGGCTTTCAGTTTTCAAAACACAAAAGCAACACCTTTCCTATATAACAGAAATTTGCTCTACTTGGAAAAGCATTTTCAGGATGAGAAAAACATAGTTCCACATCCACAAAGAGATGATATGACAAGTATATGTGAGGAACCATTTAAATGCCACTTTTCAGATATAGGCTGAATTGGATCAGTTTTGTATGTGCTTTATTTTCTTAACTATGTGTTTAAATTTTGAGATTTAATTATCAGCTACCTACGCACATCACCATAAAAGTCTATTTCTTTAACAACATTACCACGAAGGACAAACCTTGAACAAACCCGATAACTCAGCTCTTTTGTTTCTGATTCCACGTAATAGTTGCAACAGTATAAGCTACAGCTTCACCCATTTCCTTCATAAAAGGGACACAGCTGATCAGCTCTGAAAGCATCATATGTTTTTTATTAAATCCAAAGGAAATTCACTCTTTAGAAAGCATTTACATGTGATGCTACTAGTCTGCTTTTTCTACAACTTTCCCCACTGCACACGAAGACCTTAAGTAACTGTGACAAGTGATTCATAGCTTATCAATAGTTTCCTGCTAAAGGGAACAACAAATGGCTGTGACAACAAATTTACTGATAACCAGTTTACCAACATTTACAGAGAATATTTTAACCTGTGAGGCTTACAGTTTTCAGCAAAGTACCGTCTCTGGAGAAAGTTCTCCCACTGCATTGGTGTGAAGCCACTTTTGTGATTGAAATTGAAAGCTACTGGAAATTTTGGCAGGAGACCAATGGGAAAATTAATGCATGAAGGTCTCAGTAAAGCAATAAGATAAGATATTATATAAAAGCACAGTGCATGTGACAATTACATCTTAAGACCAAATCTTTGTTTAACATGTCTCAGTGAAATTGCTTATCTACTTTTATTGTGCGCATGTGCGTTATTTATAAGTATTTGCTTTTTTTTTTTTTTTTTTTCTGAGCAGAACACTGCGCTGATATTTCTTAGAGCCAGCAAATACTTTTGGAGAGTTTATTTCATAACTCTCTCTAAACTGTCTGATTCATGTTATAAAATGATACTTTGCAGATTTAAGGCATGATTCACACAAAACCTATTTTCATTTTCTCTTGCACCTCAGTCATAATTATCTGAATATGAGGCAGATACAATTAAACAAAAACTGCAAGGAGTCAGTACTTATTAAAAACAGACTGTATGAAAACTATGTAGTCTATGAACAAAAAGAGCAAGTGAAGGGGTTACAAAATACAGGCTACCAGTAACTAGAATGCCTAGGTTAATAATGTTCTAATTAAGATGCCAGGCAGACATGCTATCTTTAATTGTCAGGATGTGCACAAAATGTGTCACAATTAAATAAACAGTAGAAGAAAGCTACAAACAGCTGGATGTAGATTTTGCAGTGAAATGTTGCCATCCCGTTTAGATGTAGGTGCTCTGCCAAAGCATAATGGCTTCATTGAAACACACTTTGGGTAGAAAAAAATAAGGAACGTATGCTAAGTCCTTCATTTCAGGAAAACTTTTCATCTCTGGCCATTTTATTTCATATTATATTTTTAAAAGTAACATTGAAATTTAAGTGAACCATCTTGATTTTCCAAAAATAAATGTTGCAGTTAGAAAACTCAGTGTTTTATTGAAATTCCACTTAGTAGGATATTCCAGGCATGCATGTGTGTGTTCATTTTGTCCAATTGTGTTCCAATCTGGAATGAAAACAGATTTTGAAAGATCAGAACTCCCACAAAGCTGAAAGTCTGTTTTCTACCAGAAGCCTTTCCCTTATAAAAGTTCCAGTAAGAAGTAGCATAATGTGCAGTTCTAAGGTACCCCACTCTTGCAGTTTATTTATGGGAAGGTATAGAAAAATCTGGTGGAACAGAATCAAAACGCACAAACAAACAGAAAAGCTCTATACCACAAAGTGAAGTTAACAGATGACCTCTGAAATATCTTCTCAAGATTTTATTGCTTCAGCAGATGAAGAGATGGCTATGAATTATGATATAGTGCCACGCTCTAACTGATTTGGGAAATCAGTTTACATCTTTCCCTAAGACTTTTTGGCAACAGTTTTGCAAGCACTGCCAAACAGATTTGAAGCTTATGACCATCCAGATTAGTTTCTCACACAAAATATTCTTTATTAGGATATCAAATACCTGACCTCTTAATGTGCAGGTTTGCATTATTAGGTTACCGGCACTAAGTGAATAATCTATGACTCTTAGCCTTTTTCTCACAGCTTTTGAGAGCTAGGAAGGGCAGGCTGGGCCCTCTGACACAAACTGCACAGCTACATCACATCTGGTGAGAGGGATCTACCAGATACCCTCTATTTTGCAATGGCTGGAGAGGATCATAACCTGACTCTCGAGGCAAATGATTTAGCTGAATAGCACTCAGTGTATAACATCACATTCATGAATAAATGATTGAAAAAGCTGGAAAAGAATACCTCCAGCAGCACCTTCCTTCTGCCAAATTCTGTACTCCACAAGGTCAGATTTCCAACTAGGATATGGTTAACAGTTTCCTATGAGCTAAGGCAGAGAACAAAGACTGGTTAACCTATGGGTATTTCATCTGCTACAGAAATATGAACTAAAAGTATAAATAAAAACATAAATTTTTGGTGCCTAATATTTTAGCTGATGGTCAATTAGCCACATGAGTCACATGCAAACTTTAGCGCTGGATAAATTAGACAATGAACCATACCAGTACGCTCATAAAACTCAACCTGCTCAAGTTACCAAAGTGAGCATTATTCCCCTGTGTTACCTTGCAGTGTTCCAAAACAAAATCATCATCAAGTTACAGTTGCAACCATTAAGTGCAATTCCGAAGAAAAAGTTTCTGTTAGTGAGCACATGCTCTCATACAAATTTCAGAAATTATAAACTAAAACTCTGCCAGCAAAGCCAGTGCCAAACTGATCCCAAACCCCATGGCCATACCAGTTGGTCTATGAGGAGCAGAGCTAAGACAGTGGGTTTCCTGCAGACATGGCTGTTCACCAGCTACCTCCCACCCTCCTCGATGGGGTAACTATAGCTTGACCCCATCATTTCCCTGTTTTATCCCCACAGATGACCGCATAAGTTGCAATTATTTCAGAGTTATTGGCTTGGACAGTCAAAAATGTGTGTGATGATTGGCCAGTGAGACACTGCCAAGGAAAAAGTATATAAGTGATAGATTTTCATAGCTGGTGAATTCTCCTGGCTTTTTCTTACATGGTGGCACTAATTTCATTCTCTCTTCTCTACACAGCAGTCAGTGCCCATGAAACCAGAGGACCCTAAGTATCTCTGGAACCTTGATTAAGACAGCTGAGAGCTGAGGGGAGAGAGGAATTTGACAAATAGAGCCTGTTCACATAAGCCCCATTTGCTTGGGAAATCAGGCTAAAAATCTTGAAGACCAACAAACAGCCTGCACAAAACGGCAATAAAAACAAGAAAAATTAGACATTCAGGCATACTTTCAAAATAATGTACTCAATTTAATAAAAATGTTACATGAAAAAACAAACAAACAAACAAAAAGCCTGCTTTTTCAAAGACAGATATCACATAGGCATCTCTCACCATTCAAGGGGACTGAAATTACAGTACTTTTCCTTACAAAATAGAGTATTTCTATAGACTTCCAATTAGACAGACTAGCATACAGTAATGGTAGGCAAACAGACTGTTTGAACACTCAACCATTTGGAAAATCATATCTGTTCTTTGTAGAATAAACTTTCTTCATCAAAAAGCCACCGAGGGCAATACCATGGAACAAACACAAGTTCAGTTTCCATTATTCATATTTAAAACATTAGAAGGGAACGTGATGACACAATCCTGTTCTTGGGCATGGCTATTTTTAGACAGAATAAGATTCTGGATGTTAACAGAGCTGCCCACTCTAGTTCTTGTCAGTACAAAGTAACCCTGTTCTTATGACCCAAAGTGAAGGGAAAGGCTGCAGAGGGTCTGAAGGGAGCCTGAGCTATACCAAACCCTGAAACTATAGCATAGAGACAGAGCTCTTTTGTTTGTTTGCTTGTTTTTCATCTCAAAGTGCTTTCAACAGTACCAAGGTTTTTCTCGCAGGATGTCCCTGAAGGTGAGAGCTCACCAACCAGTGCTGGCAATGTAGGAGCGGGGGGATGGACCTCCTGCTGGCCCAGGTGTCTGCACGCGTGGTCTGTGCACAGACTGCCTCGCTAGTGCAGAGTTACTGTCCTCCTAGGGCAGGGAAATGATAACACAGCCTCAAAGCAGCTTTAGGGCCAGTTCTTTACAGCAAGTCCCCTGTCAGGGACAAGCCTTGGCCAGACCTCTCCATGGCCAAGGTGGCCAGCGCTGGCTGGGCTGCTGCCCCTGCCAGGACAGGACTCCCTTGGTGCTGGCTCCTCGCGGCTCCCCAGCTGCTCTTTGTGCCCTCTCCATGCTGCCATGCCTCCCCCTGCCTTCCTGGCACCTGTAACCCACATGGCTCTGGGCCTCCCTCTCCATCGCACCGACCACTGCCGCGCGGCTGCTCCGCAGGCAAAGGAGGAGAAGCCGGTCCCTGTGGACAAGCCCCCCCATCTTTCTATCCATCTGTATATTCACAAGATACAGTGCTTAACACACGCTGTCCCCTTAGCAACTAGGGCAACCCCAGAGAGGCAGCCAGCCCTCGTATGGTCCCTCTCAAACGTACCAGGAGTCTTAACCATTCCCGTAGGGATGTTTGCCCCGAGCACAGCACCCATGTTTAACTACTGTGTCACCGCAGTGACTTGTTTTGCGGAGGCTCCTGCAGCAGAGAGGAGCTCAGGCCCGTGGAGCAGTCAGGACTTTCCGCTTCCATTGGATTTAGCCCATAGGAGCAGCACTGCAAAACATATTTTAAAAGTAATGGAAGTTCAAAAGGCTACCTCCATCTAAACTGACGCTCCTTTTATTGAGAAAAGCTTTAATTTGCCTTTGAATTTCTTAGACTACTTCATAGGTATGTAGCAAAATATGATCTACTTTGATTTCTGGATTTAACAAAGCTGTTCTTAATGCCATTTGTGAACATATGTTCTGTTCTAACTGTTAAAATAGCTACCCGAATATGTCATTCATTCTGATGCCACCACAAATACTCTATTGAGGCATTAATGACACTACTGAATTTAAAGAAACACTTTTTGCTAAAAATGTATTCAACCTGCAGAGTTGTTAAAAAAAAAAAACGTTAAAAATGGGATCCTATTTAAGCACATTTTCAATTAGCATTTTCATAGCTAATTAAAATAATTCTTTCCATGATATAATAAGTATACTTATTATAAGTATATAAGGTATACTTAAGTATTATTTCTTCATAAAATTACAATAAAATTAAGAGTTATGCAGAAGGGCAGTAAATCATGAAATTGAAGTGTTATTTGTATGAAGGACTCAGGCCTTACCTAGATCTTTTAAGTAATTAAATAAAAAGTTACTGAAATAGCTCATTAAAAGTGCTTTCTATTTACTGGTTTAACACAAATTCTTGCAAACTACCTTTTTTTCTCTTTGGCAGAAACTACAGTGCTGCTTTCTGAAATGTGAATACCTACCAATGAAGAACTCCAC
>VZSV01000012.1:4635563-4671712 GCA_013398735.1 Nothocercus julius
GAGAGGTTTTTCCCAGGAGAGCAGTCGTGCAGTGGACTGAGATGGCCAGAACAGCTGAGGTTTTCAAGACCTGCCTAGATAATGTCCTGAGCAACCTCATCTGCCCTCACAGCTGAGCCTGGTTTGCACAGATGGTTTAACTAGAGACCTCCTGAGGTCCCTTCCAGCCTGAATTAGCCTGTGATCCTGTTGATACCCCATTATAATTACAGAAAAATCTAATATTGCCAATGTATGTTTAACTGGAGAGGATGTCTATAGGGAAATAACTCCGATCCTAGAACAGCAGACAAGTAAACACAATCCCTCCCGCCCCAGGGATGCTGGCATGAAGCAGAAGTGCCAGGGCCGTGCTGTGACGGTACTGAAGTGGGATGGATTTAGGAGGAAAATGGATGAGGTGTGGTTTTAGTGCATGGAAATGTATGACAAGGACTCCTGTAATGCATTAGCTTTATAGCTTTAAAATCTATTTCTGCTTGATATGAAGCTGGCCTAAATTTACACTAACCTTCTAAATGGTTTTCACAAAAAGATGTATTTTAATTTCTCTGCTTTTTAAAATGCTCAAAATAGACTTAGTGAAAAAAAAAAAAAGATGTTATTTTTCATATTTATTCAGTGTTCACCTAGTATTAATGTCTTTTCTAAGAGAGGCAAATAAACAAGTGCTTTGGGGAAAACTGCAATGGAAAATTCAAAGGAAATTGGAAAAAACATTCAAAGCTCTACTATGAAACTTAAGAAATGATCCAAAAAGTTAGTTACAGTGCTGATATTTCACTACAGTAATGGAGAAAACTGTGAGGTAAAAGTGAGCTGGAATGGTCCTTTTAACTTCCCATCTTCTTTGTCCCTTACCAGCATTAACCTTCTTCTCTGTGCTTCCCCGCTATGTATAATCCCTAGCTGGAATCTCTCCATGACTGATCTCAATCTGCACGAGTGCTCTGCCTTGGCAGTCCTTGTTGGCTCCCCAAATAGTTTTCAGTCTGAGAGGTGGCCCAAGTGAGCGCCAGCCCTCCCAAAGTCATTGGTTCTTGATCCTGGTTGTTACTCTGTGTTTTGCTCCCTCTCCTCTACATGCACTTACTGTCCTTGGAAGGTCATTCTTTGGCTTTGCATTTCATTTGAGCCTTTTCCCAAGCCTCATTTTTGACAGGCTTCCAACAGCAGATTGTCCAACTCTCCAAAAGAGAGAAGTGCTCAACTGTATCACTGTAATGTAGAGTAGGATCTGGCCCTTTTTAGCTTCATTCAGTGTCGCCTCATGGCCCTAAAATATGATTGTTCTTGTATACATGAATTTTTTGTTCAATTTAAAAGTAATGTAACAACTATGTGCTATGTGTATATTCATGGCATTTCATGGTATGTGTTGCTTGCCATTGGGCAGCAAACCTGTTTCCCTTTGGTACAAAGAGGCAGTGAAGGGGGAAAAACCTGCTGGGAATAGGGCCCTGGGATAGATTTGTCTGTGCCACCCATGAAATGGATAACACGGTGACAACTCATAACCTGGAAGAAGACATTGTCATAAAACAAATGGGCTTTCTCCATTCTCTCTATGGAAACGTGGCTTTGATTAGGGAATGGTCACATCTTAGGCGGTGTGTCTCTGGTGACTGAGTTCCACTGAGTGAATATCTCTGTGAAAAGCACTGGTATTACCAGTGCACATCTTTAGCCTAAAAACGTCTTGAAATGGAAACAGGTACCTATTCGCATGCCTGCTAAAAATCAGTTGAAAAGATTCACGATTGTGAACTTTGAATTAATACACAAGCTGAGTTAATGAACTTAAATGCATTCATGAACGTATGTTAAATGAATTAGCAGACAGACTTGAAGAGCAGATAACAGTGGGGCTTGATGCTGCAAGGAAACGCTGTCGCGCAGCACCCAGCAAATGGCATCTAGAAGCCCAGCGCATTCGGTATGTCCCCCCCGACAAGCACTACCACTAGCTGTTCTCCTCGGGATAGACAGTACCATTCTTGCAGTTAAGACAAAGCCTCCTATGTCTAGACAGCGAGCATTAAAGGGGAACCTTCTTGTTACCATGAGGGCTCGACAGCAAACTGAGGCTCCAGCTTACGCTCTGACAAGGCGATGGACGATGGACTACAAAATATGGTTATTTGATGAAAAAATGGGCGCATGGAAAAAACACTCGAGGTGAGTCACAGGCCCCTCATTTGCACATGCTTTCAATCAATAATGAGCGTGCTGCTAACCAGTGTCTACTTTTCCTGTCTTAATCACTGATCCACGGCTATATTAGTGACTGGAATCTATTGCCTGTTTAATATTCTACCTAAATAGATTCAGTTACCGGCAAGGTACTCAGGGAATAGGCCTGTTTTTTTTTTTCTTGATATTAAACAAGTATTTCTTGTTATATAGACTTTCTGTATTATCCAATTAATGCAATGATTAAACCCTTAACAAGGACAGACAACAAAGAATATTTTGACAAAAAAAGAAATACATAACAAAGGCACTCTGTTTCCCCAAACCCCACATCTCTATTGAAGCACAAACAGTGATTTCCTTTTTCTCTTCGTCCTTCTTCAGTTTAAACCATACCCATTGGAATTGTCTATTCCCATTGGTGACCAGCTTTGTTGTATTACCCTGCTTGGTTTTATCAGCATATTAAAATTATAGCACACTGAAGTCAGTGGAGTTGCACCAAAACAAGGATTATGGAGCTAATTGCCTTTAGTGATACTAATACAACAGAGGGCAACTGGGTATAACAAAATCTCAACATGCCCTCCTGCCACTCACGATTAAATTCTCCTTGGAATGAGAGGAACAGGCTGTCCTGTTGCAAAAATAAAAATGTGCTTGGTTGTGAGCCAGAGTCAGAGAAATACATTTGTGATTACATCCAGCAACTTAATATATAAGCATCAGATTAAAAAAAAAAAAAATGCAGCCATATAAACAAGACAGCTGTGGTCTGAGCACAAGATTGTGGTCTTGGTATTCCCACTGCTGCCACTAGCTTGCAGTAGGACCATGAGGGAGTATTTGGACAGCTCTGATTTATTTGGATTCATCCGGATTAGCCACCTTTGGACACAGCATCCTGCTTACCCAGAAAATTACTTTCATGTATTTTGAGAAGGAGAGTTTTACAGTTTCAACAGCTGAACCTCTTGAAGTGAAGTAGCATTTATTATACTACTCCTGTGTACCTTCTTTGCAGGTTCTATTTATGCTGGGGAATTTTAGCATATTCCATGTCCACATGGCATAATTAAGGTGAAAAGGGGTAGAGATAATCCTTTTTTATTGCTAAATAAGATCTACACTGTACAAGTCTCACTCAAAAATTTTGCCCCAAGATATTCTCCTAAATGTCTAAATTTGCTTGATGCCAGCATACTCCATCCATATCAGTCCAATCTGATCATCTAAATGAATGCCATTTATCTTCAGAGTTAATGATCATTTACTTTTAGAGATAATATAGTATGCTGTGTCCTAAATGAGCCAGCAATATGTAATTGAACAGAAAGTAAATGAAATTGTCCTGATGTTCTGTAGGCAGAGAATAGTCTTGAGTGATAGCAGTGATAAATGCATCAGTGTATTAAAATGCACAGAGTTAGCATTCAAGTTAAACACCAAACTTTTTCAAAAGTTTCTGGTTCTGCTAAGGGAATAAGTAAACATTTTTCATCACTGTCTGAGGATGACCATATATCTTTTTTAGTAATAACTCTAACGAGGCGGTCCTCTTAGCACTTTGTTACTATAGCTGCCCAACTCTTCCCATTGAGTCTTGTTTTCAATTGCTTATAGAGTGGCCAAGTTTAAAACATTTGCTCAACATTTTTCACCTCTTCTCTCAGCTTTTAGACCAACATTTGGGGAAGATCAGACTTTTTTTTTTTTTTTGTGAAAAAGGGCTTAGGGGAAATGATTGTTTCAAAAACATTAACCAGCTAACACTTATCTTTCCCCTGAGGTTTTACCAATTTCCTGGTTCAATACAGGGATTTGTAGCAAATCTGTAGCAATCAAAGGACAAAATTCAAAGACATCTTTTGCTGTCCCCTGTGGGGGGACACAGAAAATTACCATTTCCACAGGTACCACAGATTCTGGAAGTTTTCCTCTCAAGTGCTGGCACATTCCATCACATGTATCCAGATTATCCCAAAGACACCAAAGCACACAGGAAATGAATCCTTGTATCCCCAGTATATATTTACATTCGCTAGAGCCTTCCTAGATTTGGAGCACAGACTGCACAGAGCTCTGTAAGCAGAGCCAGCGGTATTCCATGAACTTGTCTGTAAAACTCACATCTGATATTTTAGAAACTGTTAGATGTGCCAGGTAAGGAACAAGTTGCTGCAGGGAGAGAAAAAATAGTCTTTCCTGTTAGAGAATTGGACTTAGGCAAGAGAGGGATGTGTTTTAGTGTGAGCTCTACTGCACTCCTTGTCTAGCACACTCCTTCTGCTAGATTAGTCCATTTCTCTTCAGACAGATACACCCTATGCATCCAATAGGGGAAAGAAAAAATAAAGCTCACTGTTTCAAAACCAAATGTAGGAAGAATCTTTCCATTCTTGTCATTTCCATGGGTTATCTTTCAAAATCTTCTCAATTTCAAAAACCATTTCTAAAAAAATAATATAGGAGAAAGGCTGATGTTTTTAAATGCTTTGGATAGGAAAGAGGCAAGGAGAGAAAGGGGAAAAAAAGACATGCTTGACTTTCATATGTGCGTAAATTAAGATCATAAAGCAAAAGAAAAAAACTCAAAGGGTCTGTTTTTCTCCCTCTCAGAAGTGTTATCCCGACGGGCTTCGGTGCTGCCTGGAGAAGCAGGTCGCAGGGAGCAGCTCCTGGGAAGCGCCCAGCAGCGCCGTGCCCGTCCCGCTGCGCTCCGGCGCCGAGCCCTGGTGCCAGTGCCCAAGCGGCGGAGGCGGCTGCCGTGTCAATCCATGCCGGAGACATTCCCTGGCAAAGCCTCCCTCGGGAAGCGAGGCTGCTGCAGAAGCTGGTGCATGCCCAAGGCCGACCCCGCATCCGTTGCTTACGTTCATTTTCTGCAACCTGGGAGAGGTCACAAGGGTTTTACCACCAAGAGAGCATAATACTCTGCTAAATACACTCATTTTCGCTTAGGGCAGCGGACAGGATTAAACTCCAGGAATACCGACTGTGGATATGAATGAAAAGAAATAACCAGCGCATCTGCTATGACACAGCTTTGGTGTGTCGGGGCTTTTCAGCTGCCATTTAAGGTACTATTCCCAAAGTAGGCATAGAAATTAAGTAACTTTTCCCTTCTTCTATCACAGCGCTTGCAGTTTCTGTTTAGAAACAGGTGGCACAAGAACAAACACTGACAAAAGAAATTTAGTCTACATCCAAAGAAATGTGATTCTAAAGAGACAAATCTAAGCACACTCGCAATACGCTGTGACAGTGCTCTCAAAGCCAAGGACTTCCTCACGTTAAGTTGTAGTGGATTAAACCTGTCTCTTGAGTTTTAACCTTGCATCAATAATTTATAGAGTCCCTAAAACTGGTGTGGTTTTGACTCCACAATGTTGTGGGATACGTCTACCTGATATTCTGTTCTTGTTGGAGGTAATTAATGTATATAATATGTATATGATATAATAATGTATATTATGTATAATAATGTGTAATATATATATATATATAATAGTGTATATAATATAATAACGTATATAGTGAAACACTGTAATGCCTTTACATACTGCTTTCTTTTAAAAGATCTCTGATACAGCTTTATGAAGTAAGTTTCCAGGCTTGGCAAGCAGAAAGAAACTGCTATTATGGAACACTTTTATAGCTCGGAAAGACAAATTTAACAAATATACAACTTCCAAGCACTTGGAAAGGGGAGCCCATTTGCAAAAGGATCACACAATGCTACATTTGCCTTCAGGTACATCTAATATTGTGCACTTTTCAGACTGTGGGTCACTTTTAGAACCTAGGTCAAAATACCTCATTCATCCAAAACTGCTTATAATTTTGAATCATAAAAGGGAACATGAAGGAATCATTATATCATTATTATGTAAAAAAAAAAAAAAGTATGCAGTTTTAATTGGAGCTCTATTCCATTTTACCTCACTGCAGGTAAATCTGTTTTGCAAATGCAATGTTAATATGTCTTTATATTTTTGCCCACCCGCAACTGAGGTTGCAGCTGTTAACAGAGGTTGCCACAAAGGTTGTGCTTTATAATGTAAGACAAAACAAAACAAAAAAACGCCTGGGCTTCCCGGGCTCCTGCAATGGAAATCAATAGAAGGAGTTTTTCTGAGATTTTGAGCAGAGAACTACAGTAGGAATGATCAGCTCCCAGTATGTGCTCTCACGAACTGATCTGCCCATATATGTTTGCATTTCTCCAACAGGAAAAGATGGGACATGCTAATAGCTATTTAATAGCTTAATGATTATTTGAGATCAGGTTCACCCTAATTAAACTTCCCAGTAAGTCCAGTGAGCCAGTTCAACACTTCCAATGAAAAGAATCACACAATGAGACTTAGGGGCAAAGACGGTTCTCCAAAGTTTTTCTCATACCAGTTGCCACCAGGGAAGACTGTGGATTTGGAGCTCTTTCCTCTTGTCCCTGCAGATCCCTTTATTTTTCTATGTTCGGCAAGGACTGGAGCACAAGCATGCAGGCATACAACTGATGAAGTGATTCCCCAGCAATATCCACACTGGATTTACCCTCTAATTTGTCTGTTACTGACTAATAGTTATTGAAGCACTCCCGCCATCCAGCTGGATCACGCAGGTGAAGGTTTTCTTGGAAGCTCTGACAGTGTAATCAGAAACGTAGGCACTGGTCAGGCCCACTGCCACCTGATTTAATTTAGCCTTGAATGTATGATTAACTTTAATACTGGGGGCATAAATTATGTTTGTGTTCTCATGATCAGTATTAAACTGATCAGTGACTGTGAAAATTCCCAGACAAAACACTTACAGAATTAAGAGTGTAAATATTTTCCTAATAGAAAAATTTGCATAGGGCATGAGACTGCTGGGTGACTGTCACCCTAAAACAACATGTAGCATTTGAAAAATGACTTGGAGCACAAGTTTGTGAGCACCAGCTCTCCTACAAGAGATAACAGTGTATAGAAGGTGGTGCAACTGCTCAATCACCACAAAACTAAAACTGTTTCTGCATCTACACTGAGAATCTCCAAGCATCCCATCATATAAGTTCAGTGTGAAGACTGTACTTTCAGGGTGCTTCCAGAAATCCTAAATTCACCTTTTTTTCTTTCTTTTTTTTTTTTTTTTTTTTTTTTTTTGTTATAAGGGTTATGCTCTCTTACATTATTCCACATAGCTCTCCTTGTAATTAAATGGCACAAAAATAAATAAATAAATAAATAAATGAGAAGAATCTTGACAATTCCCCTGGGATAATAGAGTTATCCATACCTAAATCTGACCTGCCTTACATTTATTTTGTTACAAAAAGCTTTCTTTTGCGTTACTTATTGCAAATGTTGTCCCACATTTAAACCGTTTTGTGATACTGGCACCACTGCTCAGTGTGATCCGCACAAGCTTCTTACCGTTCACGGGTACTGGGATGGTTGCAAATACACTGTTTAAGATGAAAGCCTTGTATTGAATTAGGAATTCATCTTTCACTTGAGCAGTGGCCCTGGTGTGTGTGTTCGGATGCAGGTCTCTCCTGCACGCGCTGCCCTTGGTGCGCTGCCCCGAGCGAATCTTCCCTGACATGTAGCAGTGCTGATGGAAACGCAATTCCCACCTTCCGTGGGGTTCACACAACGGGGGCAGGCACCTTCCAGCTCTCCTGGCACCTTCCAGCTCGTCGCTAAATGATGTATCGCAGTTACCAATAGTATGCACAGCGTGCCAGGAACATATGAAGTCTTTATTACCTCCTATGAATTATGGATTGTCTACAAACACAATGCAGTTCATGAAGTCTAAAACAAAGAACAGAAAGCAGAGACTGTTCCTCCAGAACATCATAGCATATTTATGCTTTAGATAAGGTTTCATAAACAGAAGATTTTCGCTATGGCACACTGAAGTGAAGTTCTCTCTCCCTGTAATTTTTCCCTTTAAATCTCATCACATGCTTCCTTAGCTAAGGTACACTGTTATACACGGAGGCAAGGGATCTGTCAGCGTGTTAGTGCAGGTGGGATATTCAGGAGGTGCCGTCTCCAGGGACCTGCTGCTTCACCCTCTGAAAGGGTCTGTAAGAAGGTCAGATCTCTAGCTCCCTATTTCTTTGCATCTGTGCTTGTGCCTCCCCTCAGTCATAAACACACCTGGGCATTGCAGGGGGTTATTGAAGATGAATATTTGTGTGGATTCACTAATTGCGGCTGCCCTCCAGTATGTGCCATGGGCTGTTACTGTTCTGCCCTTCACTTCGCTAGTTTCAGTGCCAAGGGCAGGAGATCAGTGAGGGTGACATGAACAGCAGAACTGTCCCAAGCTGTCTCCACTAAATCCTTCATAGAGAGGAAGAAATAAGCATGTCTTAAAATATTCTTTAAGGCTTTGTGGGAGGATTGAGCTCTTAAAATTTTATCAGTTCTCAGTATTCCAAGCATCCTGCAAATGCATATCAATTTCCAGAGACTTCTATTGCTCCAGTCCCTATATGCATTGAGTTTATTGAGCCACATTTAGATACTAACTGATCTTGAAATCATGTTTTGGAAATCAGTTAACCTTGGCAGTGAAAGCCTGTTTTTTCAGCCATGCAGAACACAGAAAGTTGCAGCTACTGTCTAGGTAATTAACTCACCCAATTCTCGTATTTGCATGCCTGGCTTTTTGAAAATCAATGATTTAGGCGATTAATCATTTTTAGAACTACTTATCATGATGAGAAATAAAGCATAGCCAACTCTTTTGACTGATACAGATTTATTAATGGATTTTATTTCTATATGCTTGATTTTGAGACTACTGATATGAGATGTTATAGGTGCAATATATGACTGAATTAAAATTTCCTTTTCAATTATGTTAATCCCTCAGGCTTTGATCTATCTCCTTCAATAACACTCTACAAGTTCAAACATCAATTTGGCTCCAGCACAGCACTAGAACACATCACACCACTCACACGCACAGATCTAAGACAAAATCTCTAAAATCCTTTATGGAAATTGTTTTGTATTTGCAGATGTTAAACATACACTATTAAGATTGCATTTAAGATAATGGTGTTAAAAAAAAAAAAAAAACACACACACACACGAAAAAAAATATAACTATGCCTTGGAAAAGCAAATAGAATATATCCACTTTGGTATTATTTATCATGATTAAATACCTCTCACTTCTTTCCCCTTAACCACAGAAACTGTTATGTCCATATTTTAACATTTTAAATTCAACCTCATGTCACAAACTGCATTAATTTGACATAAAAAATTCAGTGCACAGAACAGAGGTTGGAAAGGCTGAGGTATTACACCGAGCACACCCATGGTGTGGGAGCCTGACCTACCACCTTTCCTCAAGCAAGTTTCCCTGAAGAAACAGGGTTACCACATAAATGCATTGCAGCCTCAAAGGGTCATGTCCTCTCTCTGGACACCAGCGTACCTATTCTGATGTGCTCTATCCAGCCCCTGCTATTGCCAGAGCACCCAAAACGGAGCACAACGCGCAAAGGAAGTCCTGTGTTATCCTTCCTCCTGCTAGCGGAGGAGGAAGGAGTGCGGACCATGCAGGGACCCAGCTCTTTTGCTCGTCAAGGCCATTTGCAATGAGAGTAACTCGAAACATCTCTAAATTATTCAACGACTCCAGACCTGCACACAGCTGGCGAATGTCTGGGAGCAGCAGGTTTACCTGCGCAGGCTTTCGGAGGCTGCTCCACACATCCTCGGGGCTATGGAGCCCCCCTTCTCGGAGGCTGAGCTGGGTCTGAGAGGAAGTGGAATCTTTTCCTGCATAACGAGAGCTTCAAAAATAGCTTTTTGTTGCATAAGTTAAAGACCTGGGAGGTTTTCTTCTTCTAACCAAGGGAAAAAAATGAGTATTTGCCAATACCAAAGAAAAGCGGCAAGTTGAAAACATTTTTGAAAGTTTTTATTCTTTCTTCTAGAAGCAGCAGCTATTTAAATTAATCCCACCATTATCTGGAACAAACCCCGAAATACTTAATTGTATATATTAATTCCCCTTTGAATCAGCATCTTGTGATTCAGCGCTTCTAGTCACAGCATCTTTCAGAACAGTATATCATCTGTATGCTTCGTATACATCTTTTGTCTTCGCCTTACACCCAATGAGTCCTAAAATCCAGAATGCGACCTTGTTGATGCTGCTGGGCAAGCACATTTAACAGCAAGAGAGGGTGAGCTCTTTGTGGTAATGCAGACAAATGATCAAGTGGAAATAAGGAAGAGTTAACCAAGTAAAGATCACTTGCAGTAGATGAACAAGAATACTCTAAACTAATGACAAAAAATACATATATATGGATAGATACAATATGGTGGAACAAGCTCCTTTTAAGTATAATTTGTACACTGTACGGGAGACACGGTCCCTGTGCTTCAGGAGCCACATATTGTGCTACAATATAATTTTATTTATTTATTTATTAATTTTTCTCCCTGCCCACCCCAGAAAATAATATCCAGCTCAGGTGCGCTTATAAGACATTTGTGGAGAAGCAAGAAGAAAAAGGAGGCTGGCCAGGACAGAAAGCCAGTGCGTACTGTAAAGAAAATGCCTATGAGCTTGGCACTCTTCCCTTGAATATACCCATTTTTTTTGATTAAGGGAGGATAACCGGCAAAGTTCACTCCATAGCACACAGTAAACGAGTGTGCCACGTCTCTAGCACTCGGCCAGCAAACTTCTGTGCCCTTGGGGGTGGTTGCCTGCCCCGTGACCCTTGTGGCCTGGACCACATCACTGCGTGGCCCCGGGGCCCTCAGACCAAGGGACAGTATTTGCTCCTGAGTCGCTCCGCATCCCACCAATATGAGGTCTGCTCACTAGCCCCGTAAAGACGGGTTTTCAGTGACAAGGCAAAATGAGGAGAGGGAGGCCACAGCGAGTTGCAGCAGGAGCTTTATAAGGATTTGGTATAAGGTAACTGTGTATGCTCCCTTCCCTCTCCTCTTTTTTTTTTTTTTGTTACAGCACTGTGGGATGAGTCTCACTGCCTGAATTACAGTGCGCTAATCATGCCACCACTCCCACAGACTTTCAGCTGGATTTGCATATCCAAATCTCTTGCAGTCTCCAGGAATCAGAGCTGAAAGCCATAAACACACTTTTCCAAATTTCTTCTTACTCAGAATCATCTGCTTTACACTCACAGTTTCTCCTCTTCCCTGTCTACATCAAAAGAAAAAAAAAAAAAAGAGTAAAAGAGTGTGCATATTAGATATATATATAAATAAGACTAGACATTTCTGTTCATGTCCTACTGCTACAGAAAACTTTCTCCTAGTCCTCCAGAGATCAAGAAGGAAGGAGAATTTGCTCTTTTTCCAGACTGTCCTTCTGAGGACAGTTGCAAATGTTCATAACTGGCTGACAAGATATACCTGCTCCTGCTGAAGATCCCAAATGCAATCAGATTTCTTCCTCCCATTAGGTAAGGGAGAAAATTAATACTATAACTCATCTGGTAGAGATGATCTTCAGGAGCGCGGTCAATGTGCAGCTGTGACTGAGCTAAAGGGACTCCAGTTTTGAGCTGCTCGCCCTCTTCCAGCCCAGTCATCTTTATTTGACATGGACCCTCCTTTTACATTAAGCAAGAACCTTCTTTCAAGGTACATTTAATAAATTAAATGATTAAATAAATCTAAGATGTGCCATCTAAGTCAATCTAACTTACATTTTGAAATGCTGCTGGGGGTCTCTGTGTTGAAACAAGGAGAAATTTCTTCATGCTGTCAGTCCATTAGGTCAGGTTACCTGTTGGCATAAATTTACAACAAAACTCATCTCCTGGTCAAAAGTGCTATAAGTTACTTTAAATAATAATATCAATAGTTGACTACATCTGCTAAAATTATTGAGCTGTATGAGGCTTTGCAAGAAAAACAAGAGCATGTTGGAATAATCTCTCCCAGCAATAGGATTTAACTGCTCACGGTGAACAGTAAAGCAACAGGTCAGCTCGAAAGGCCAGAACGATACTAGCAGGTTAGGATGGGAGAGGAAGAACGTGATTTCCACGTGGCAGCTCCCCCAGCGCCCGGGAGGGCAGGCGGCACCTCCTGAGCAGGCCCTGCTCTTTGCACCCTGCCCTGAGCAGCAAAGCCCTGCAGAATTAGCAGGACGAAAATCAGCCCAGCAGAGCTAGTGGTTGCACAGCACAGTATTTTGTTAATTCTTTTGCATTAAAGAAAAGCATTTCCTCTTTTGCAATACCCATCTCCAAGCCCATAATTTGTCTTTACATGCTCTTTTCCTACATAGTGCCAATTTGCCAGGGCAACGCCCAAGGTCACCAGTGATCGATGCCAAACAAGCATTATCTCCAGCCCTGACATCGGGAAGGAAGACATTAATTTAAGACACGCATGAAACAATAAAATGAGACTTGCCTGCTCTGTGGCTTTCTCTCTGGCCACTGCAGGACACTACATCTGCAGTGCTGTGTAGACCGCTCTGGAGACGCACTAACGCTTTACAAGATAGTGATTTATTGCGGGACAGCTTCCTCCGTTTTTATTCACATTGGAAATAGATGATGATGGGAGATTTCAGACAAGCAAACACACAAGGCAGCGCAGCAGCCCATGGCCAGTGATCACACCACAGCCAAAGCTAGGGCTGCCCTTCTAGCATCACTAACCTTCCACAGGAGAGCTATTTATTAGTGGGACAGCTTCTTTCAGCTCTGTTCCCAGAAAAACTCCATGAAACCCAGAATAGATGACAGGATTTGGAGAGGAGGATGAGTAATTCAGTGGGTTGTATTTAGGGAGGGAACAATGATATCCTTATTGAGAGGAGCATGTTTTTCCATGTTTATTCTTTGGTTGACAGAAAACCACCTGTAATTATTACTGCGGCACAACGGCAGAGCAGGGGGACGGGAAGGGGGAGAGTGGATAAGATTAACTGATTACCCTTCTGCTGAGCAGGAAAACACATTCCCAAGGCAGCCGCTCTCTGGATGCGCATGGTGACGGAAAACCAGCCTCCCAGCCTCCCGCTGGTGCTCGCGGGCCTGGCTTGCCGAGATCATCCATTTCGGTCTGAACTCTGCTCTGTTCCACATATCCAGCTTTTCCTTCCTAATAACACTCGAGTGGTGCATGATTGGTTGCCTGGCAACTTAAATTCATTTAGCAAAAATGTAATTTCTTTTGTAATATTAATTTTATTCCTCAGCCTGCAGCGCTGAGCAGCCACTGCCTGTGTTCTGCTGCCCAGGAGGGGGTTCGCGCCTGGTTTCAAAGCCGCCCCTGGGAGCGAACGCAACCGCAGACAGAGGAACGGAGGGGGCAGGAGGTGCAGGAGAGCAACGCTTCCACCCGCCTGGAAGTCGCAGCCGAGCGGCAGAACGTCGCACTGTGCTAATGACCTGAGCAACCCACGGCTCTTCTGTGGCTCGGGTACTGTTCTAGCTGGCAGCCGAGCGCCCCCGGCCCCGGCGCGGGAGGGCTCCCGGCGCGGGGCTGGCGAGGCACCGCCACCACGCTCGCCGCAGGCAGGGAGCCGGCACCGCCCCACGAGCTCCAGGGAGCTCCGAGCCCACGGTCTCCTCCCTCAGCCTCCTTCCCCCGGGGGAGGAATCGTTAAAAGTTGAGTTTCGAATAATGAAGCAGCTTCGTTAACATCCTCAAACACAAACCTGGAGCGCAGCTCTGGAGCTCAGCAATGGAGAAACGTGGGAAGAAGGAGGGAAGGAAGCACCACCTCTTCAACCCGGCGGGCCGTGGGCTGCCACCTCGGGCCTCCACCCTGGCCAGCAGCAGGGACGTCACCCTGAACCACCCTGCTCTCTACAGGGGCCCATCTGCTGCTTGCGCAGAGCCCTGCCCTTGTGGGTATCTCACAGGGTAAAGGGAGAAGTCTCCTCTCAAAGAGGAGAACAGCTGAGCTGCATCATTACTGCCAAGACACTCCAGAGAGGATTTGGGAAAGGCTGGTGAGTAAGTAGATCGTAAGGGCATTGTCACCTTCAATAGATAAAACACGACAGAAAACATGATAGAAAACCTTGCCGAGCTCAATGAATAAGTGAAAAGACATGCCAAAGCAGTGGGAATAATATTCAAATTAATTATTTATTTTTTAACTAAGATAGATGGACAGTTTTGAAATGTGTTCCTGATTTGCCTGAGCTGGAAGTGCTGCCCAGGTGGCCTCCTCCTTGTTTTGCCCATGACCTGGCTGGCTAAGGATCCTGCCCAGCTCTACAAGCAGGTAGAAGTGATCCTTGTCCCGGAAGAAATACCGAGCACAGAGGTAGTTCAAATATCTTCAAGTGCTATTTAAAAACAGCACCTTTAGCTAACAGATCAGTTAGCAGATTTTCCCAATCACTGGCATAGAGCACGTACATAAATCCATTTGACAGAACCGGCAACAGCTTTAGAGCGTCATTCCATACACCAGTATAGAGCGGTTAATAAAGCATGGCCAGATCCACCTACCGGAATAAAAACACTGGGCCCAGATGTGGCTGCTGTCCTTACACCAGCCTCCTTGGAGCGGGACCGGAGCTCTCCCGTGGGATGGAACGGGGCCCAGCGTGCCACGAGCCCATAAAACACAACTGTCTATTGGCTAAACACCGCCAGGCGCCGCTCAGCCGGGTGCCTCTCACCAAGCACCGGGAGAGCGAAGAACAAACCTCCCAGCTGCTGTCGCTTGGGTTTGCAGGAGGTGGGACACATTAATTACGAACAAGTGAAACAATCACAAAACAGAGAGGAGCCACTTCACTTGACTGGCTCCAGCTCTTGGTATCTGAGCAATATGACAGTACAAGAAAAAACACAGGGCCTGGGGAACATAAGTACTGCATAATATACAGATTATTTCACTGTGTAGCACCTATTCCTTGAGGTGATAGCTCTTTTTCCTTTGATATGTGGGATAATGGTCCATAAAGTTCGTTAATTTATTGGCATTATTGGCATTATTTGGCATAAATATTTTCCAAAGTCAAGGAAGAAACCTGGACCACTGAGTAAGCAAATAGTTTTGTTTTGTTTTTCTTCTACAAATGACTCTTCTTTCCTAGAAGAGTATACTGAGAACTGTGAGACGTAACGCACTGTTCTCTCCGGAAACAAAACATCGCTGAAGAAATTCCCGAGTGATGGGGCATAAAGGAGCACTTCAGAGGGCAGCCTTCCCTGGGACCTTTTAAAACACTTCATCCATTTGCCTTTCCCTATCCTTATCCCTAATTCTTCCACATCAGAAGGATGCTCTTCTGGCCAGCACCTTCAGTCTAGCACTAGTCTATTATTAACAGACCCATTGAGAAATGACCTGGCCCAGGAAAGACTCAAACACAAAACTTCTGATGTAGGACCAGTTCTGACAACTCCCCTCTAGAAACCCCCAGCCATGTCTTTGACTCTGCGCTTCTCTCGCTCTCGTAACAGGAACGTTGTGCCACGTTTACGTCTTTGCAAATCAATATGAAGGACATCGATGACCTCTACAGAGGCTGTTTGCTATAAGGAACCAGGTTGGTGAGGTAATCTCTTTGTGATCTGTGACTTTCCATTGTTCTTTTTGTCTTGGTGCTTTCAAATTGTTTGGGGCCTTTGTCCTACAAGTTTTGAGCTGATGGAAACTGCTTACCTTAGTCCTTACCTTCAGCCTCCCCCCTAAACACGGTCATTTTAACAGCATGAAGCCTCTTCGCCTTTCCCCAGTTTGGTGGCATCTTCCCTGTTTGCAAGTTTTCCGAAACTCTGGCCAAAGCTCCTGAGGTTTCTTTAGACAGTTCTCTGTATTGAAGGAGGCAGTTCCTCAGGCCTGGTTAGTCTCAAGGCATTCTGCTCAAATCTTCTCTGTTGTCCTTTCATTTTTTTTGGCTCACCTTATCCCTGATTCTAATAAATTTTTGGAGTGAAGACAGGTGCAAAATAAGCATCAGATGTCCAATATCCAACTCAACATCTCCAGCCCCTCCGCACTGTTTGTGGACAGCTCTTCCTCTCCACAGAGAAGTGGGCCAGACCTTTCCCTGATCTTCCTGTTATTAATGAGACGGTGTCTTTTTTTTATTTTTTTCTTTTTTTTTTCTTTTTTGGTAGCAAGGATCTTTTACTAATTGCAGGGGATGAAACACAACCTCCATAAGGCCTTTTGAGAATCCTTGCAAGAGCTGTTTTCAAGGGAGACTCCCGAGCTAAGGGCTTTGGGAAATAAGCATGCAGTAGACAATATCAGAGCAAAGCAAGAGCAGAATAACTGCATTAAAAAAAAAAAAAATCCTAATGAATAAGTACCCTGTCCCATCAAAATCACACACGAAATGAGAGAAGGTGTTTGGTGTAGCCACCATTTCCGCTCCCAGGCTGCCACAAGAGGCTGGAAAAGTCTCCAGGACATGTAACCTGAGCCAGAAGCAAATATGAAATAATTTGTTCTAAAGATAGAAAGAAAAAAAAAAAAAAAAAAAAAAAGAAAGGAAAAAGAAACCCTCCCACCTTCCTTGAACTCTCCTTAATGACAGTGCGATGTTTCTTTTCCTCCCCAGCAGAAGCCGACTGCTGCTCCTGACACACCTCGAGTCAGCTGGGGGAACAGATGGCTCAACAGTTCATGTCAAACCCTTCGTCAGCCAAACGGCACAAACTGCTTTAATTGCCTGGCAGTGCGAGCAGGGAGCCGAACCCGCCGCGCGTCCGCGCCGCGAGTCCCCGCGGGGCTTCTCGGCGCCGTCCTCGTGCCGCGGGGTGGCCGGGAGCAACTCCGCGCGCCGGGAAGAGCCGGAGCAGAGCGAGCACGTTGCGAGGAACCCCCAAGCGGAGAGCTCTGCTGCCAACGAGAGACCCCAAAGAGCCCACTCGACCTTCAGCTTTTTAACCACTAAAACCGTCTCCTAAGCACGGCACCGCCTCCTGAACTAGCACTTCCCAGCGGGAGAACGCAGGCAGTGACAGCTGCTGGCAAACCGCAGGGCCGGGAGCAACAGGATCCGATCATTACCCTCTTGTCCGTGTCCACACGCGGGGCAGAAACATCTTAATCGTATCGGAAGCACTTGGTAGCACATCCGTCGCCCGTCCCTTGCTCAGCACCTGTCTGCAGCAGAGGCCGCCCCAGGGACACCCCTGTCTGAGGCTGCTCCACAGACCAAGTCCGCCAGCCTCCAACGAGCCTCCGCACGGAGAGCCACAAGCAGGGAGCCTTGGGGCAGCAGGGCCTTGCCGCCCCCTCTTCCACCTGTTCTGCAGGAAGCAAAAAACAAAACACACACTGACGCAGCCAAAGAGTTTGCAAGCATCTAACTGTTCCTCACTGGGAGATTTTTTTATGTATTTAATTTACTGGTACATGTGTATGTGAAAACCTGCAGCATTGGCACAGGATGCGAGTCCAGGTTAAGAGCTCTTCTTTAGGTCTGAGTGCTCTAAAACTTGCCTAATAAAACAATTTATTAGATGCTCCATATTCTGTTGGAAGTCCTGACACTTTGCCTGTCAGTTGGGAAAAGAAGGTGTTGGCATCCTGCCCACCGAGTACATTTGTTCTCAATTATAACATTTCTTTCAACTAAGGAGACAAGAGTTGGCAAGTTACCACGTAAGGGCAGAAGTTTAAGGAGACATCTTTCATCTTAGCTTGTTCACTGATGCTTTTCTGTAACCTACTGGGTATATTTTCGTTATTTTAATGACTACAGTAAAATATTACACTGTGAAAACACAAACCTTCGTCCGCGAGAACAGGCTGCTGAGATTCCTGTAACAAAACGTATGCGCAAGTCCTGCTGCTCTTTCCTCTCTGCCACCGCACAGCCAGCAAAGCCACAGTGGGTTTGCCATCTGGGGCAAAATTTGTGCACCACGCCTCTTGGCGCACTGCAAAACTCTGCGTGACCCTCCTCCTGCAGGAAGACAAGTGAGAAGAGGGGAAGGGAGAGAAAAGCCGAAGCAGCCGCAGCAGCCGCGCCGCATCGCTGCCCGCGGCGCGGGCTGGCAGCAGCGGCTGCGCCGCGCTGACGCTGAGGGCGGCTGCTCGGCTCCAGCCACTCGGCGGAGGCTCCCTGGGCACCCTCCTGCAGCAGCTCCTTCAGCGGCACATCCCGATCCTACGCTTTTCCAGAGGCCCACGCGTCTCTACCGCTCTCCTCTCCTGAGGACAGGTCAGCAGGAGGAAAGCATGTCCAGCTGCTTCCACCTAAGAAGGGAATTGCTCACTTTGCCTCATGCAAAGTTTTGGCAAAAACGAAATGGACCTACTTCATTCCATTCTCTATGCACTCTCTATGCATTCTGCATCTCTAAAAGAAGGCACAGCAAAATTCCCGGGGTTGAGCAGTTTCACAGCGGGAAAACTTGTACCTTGCAGCTTAGGTCAAGGAGCCTTGCTCCCGTTATGCCTGTGCTACCACCTGCCTCTGCGCCGTTACACACACCCCGCTGCCCAGCACCTGCAGCGCTGCTGCTGCTCACACACCTCCTCCAGGAACTAGGACAGAGACTTCCCTAGAGTACTTTCCCACTGGAAGTAGTTTGTGCAGCACATTGCGGCGCTCAGATTTGAGCTCTACCGCTGGGCCGTTCCTCTTTGGAAAGAGGCTCCTGATGCGCTCCGACCCCCGTTCCTCTGGCCGGCGACGATGGACGGCACGGTCTAGCTCGTGCCCAGCTCCCTCCCTCTTCCCAAGAGCAGATCCCACCAAACACACACGCAGCCTTCCCCGGCCTGCGCGCGCGCTCCGACTGCTACGGCATCACAAGGAGCAGCCCAGAGCGATCCCTCTTCCTTGGCCCTGCAGCAATCAGCCTCGGAGGTTACTGGGAAGATGTCGGCTTGTAAGAGGAATTAATTCAGGCACCAGTTTATTCCCTGAGGGCTTCTTCCCCTTTTAGCTGCCTTTTACCAGTCTCCACTCACAACACCCATGCTGGAGATGAGAACAAACCCACAAGGCAACCTGAAGGAAAGGGGCTCCAGAGTGTCCGCCACTAGAGTAACATGCAGAGGGAAATTTAAATTACATTTTATGACACAGAGTTAGTCAGAAGAGGAGTAAACACCACACCAACTTACTCTTCATTCCTCGCTGCAATAATCAGCTGTGATACTTTCAGCCTCACCCGGCACTTCTGTTCTTTAGAAGCCTTTTAAGAAGCAACTTCTCAAAAGACTTGTAAAGTTGCAGATAAATTGTATTAACTGATTCCTAATTATCAATTTTAAGCCTGTGCTCATGACTTGATATCTAACTGATTCAGCTTTTCCTACTTTATTAAAAAAATGCACAGAGCTAAATATTCATTCTTTTCTAAACTATTAATTAAATGGCAAGGAAATCCTTAAGCCTGACACCCAAGACAAGGAGGTAACATAGAGATTACTGCCTAATACCCAGTAATAATAAGGTACTGGCAACAGTTTTTCAATTAGGGCCCCTGCTACCAAATTCTCCTCTTACAGAGCATAAAAGGACTAATAATAGACCCTACAACAGACCGATAATATCCCGTTTAGCAATTTCAGCAACGCCTCTCTAGATTTGCTACACCGTTATCAGCGGCGAGGGTTTGACCCAGGACCTGTCACGTCACACGAAGACGAGGCAAGGTTTCAGTGGGATTGTGTGGTTTTAGCGGCAAGACTGACACCAAATTCCTGCTTTGGTAGCAGTGACATCACTATGCTGTCAGCTGCTCCAAGGTTACTTATTTTTGGCCTGTGTGTTGTTTCCCTGCATCTTACCTTGATCTCTCATCATGTCCTTTATCGAAGACTTCTGAATCTCTTTTATGTAACTAAATATTTATTTCTCAGTCAATGCTCATGCTGCGACCATTTTAGTATCTCCATTTCAGAGAGCTGGTTCACAGCAGCTGCTCAAACGTGGTAGATGTTTATCCTTGTGGGAGCTGGCAGCTCCAGCGAGCAACTTGAACAGACCACGAAGGAGGCGCCCTCCTCCTCCTCCTCCTGCCCAAGGCCTCCCCGCTGCGGGTCTTCGGGCAGCACCAAGATGCTGGGGCAGCATTGGGTGCAGCCCCCTCTTCCCCTCAGGCCTCTCCCTCTTTGTCAAGTCTTCGTGGTGAAGATGACAAGATTTTGCTTTACTTTTGACTCAAGACAAGAGTAACTACTCAACATGCGGGCACTTATCCTATTTGTAAAGAGGGCAAGGGCATTTTCAGCAGGACCAAATCCCATCCCCAGCTCATGGCACAGTCCCACTACAAAGCAGGCCCAGAACTTGCAGTGGCGATTGGGGCATGACCCTCTTGCTGCCTCCTTGGGCAGCGACTGCCCTGCACCCTGTTATCGCCCTAAGCAGCTCCCACTTTAGCTTTCCCAGAGGTCAGCCCCTATTAATCCGCGATAATTACATCCGGTGTGGGAAGCCAAATCCTTAATCCTATTGTGTGTGTCTGCTTTCATACGCACAGCCACAGCTCTCCCCCAGCAAGCCTTTGCTTGATACAAGAAAATCCTCGTCTGCTGCTCCTGCTGCCTCCGCTCTCTGTCAGGGGCTCAAAAGAAAACTGCACCGTGGCTGGCTTTAATTCTTGTGTGTATAACAGAGGTGCTTAAAACTAACCGAGACCATCACTACTTAAGGCAGAAAGCAAGGAACTACGTGAACTCGCACATCCACTAAGCAAATTAAGCACTGCAATTACCATGCAAGTTCACACTCCCTGAAAAATACAGGAACTAATGGCTCAAGTTAAGTGCTCGTGCATTTACTTGAGGGGTTTATTTCCCTTTGACATATTTTCCTCAAGCCCCTCCCAGACGAGAATCTCCTCAAAGCTTATCCCAGCGTGGATATTTATGGATACTTCCCTCCCGCATTTGAGCTCACATGGGCCTTACCAGCCTCCTCTGCAGAACCGTCTGCCAACAGTTCCGCACATGCCTATAGAAATGACTCTCGGCCCCTTTTAAATGGCACTTAGCTCTTAGGAGGCTAGAAAGGAAAGAAGAGGAAGCACAAGGACACTTCTATGCCTGCCACAAGCAAAGGTTAAGAGCAGTGTGTGTGTGTACATACATATACATATATATATACATATACATACATATATATATATATATATGTATGTACACACACACACATATGCGTACGTATACGTATAAAAAGCACAAACAAGTGACAGGTATTTGCAAGTCCATCACAGTTCCACTGCACTGCTTTGATAATTCTGAGGCTAGATAAGCACCTGCTCTTGCGTCTGTCAAGCTTAACTCATTTTCTAACACCTCTGAAAAAATAGGTTGCGTTCTATATATTTGCATGTTAAATGTGTGTATATATATATGCATATATAAAATATATAAATAGCATATAAACACATACAACAAAAATAAGCATTTTAAACAGTACGTAGATGTATTTAGGCTGCTCAGGGAAAACGCAAACCCCAGTAGGTCCACCAGTTGAGCTGAGGCAAATGAACCCCCTCATCCAACAGGATGTGGGGCTGCTGAGGCTTCACCTGCACCGCCCTTACTGAAGCACTGCTGATGGCACAAGGGGACAATTTTTTCCCTAGATTAAACAGGAAAATTGCCTTTGATGAAAGGAGGCAAGTTTACTATACTTGAAAGAAGTGGAACAATCAAATGGTATTTTAACACCACAGATCTTCACCGAATAGTGAGTTTTTAACATAAAACAAAGAGTAAAGTAGCCAGTGAAGAGTAATTTTGGATCAATTTTGTTTATACACAGAAGAAACTGGCCACCTACTGCTTTTTTGAATGCTATCTTCCCTTTTCTTGTTGGACTGGAAGGATAAGCATAAAATTTAACTATAAAGAATAATTTCAACAAGAAAATTAGTAAAAGAAATAAAAAAAAAAAACAGTTAAAAAGCAACATCAAAAAATGTCTTATCCAGAAGCAAAATCCAGGTTCATCCAGGCTCCACATCACAACATTGTTTATTCATTTTCTCCTGTAATGAAGAGGTGCACATTTTTTTTGGACTGTAGCATTTGAGCTGTGCGATCTATGCCAACAACAGCAGCCAATTTCTGAGCATCATACTTGGAATACAGGACAGTACAGGTCCAAGTGGCATCCACTCCACTGTCTGTGGCCTTCATCATGTTACAAATCTCACTGTAGAAGTGAGGATAGGTTGGTAACTCATAGAAAATGAGGTTCTTAATGCCTTTTATTGTGTACCTGTAATAGGAAGGAAACAAATCACATTGACCTGCAAATTTCTACAAAATTAGCAAACTAAAACAGTCAATCCTATCTCAGTTCTCCTAATTTCCATCAATTTCAGTGCACATTAGAGTCATTAGCTCAACTTCACAAACTCTGCATCATGGACAGAAGACTAGTTTGCCACAGGTGCAGAATTAAGAGCCCTAAGGCTACCAGGCACTAGGACTTTCTCTGAAGTACAGAGTACCATGAGTTTCTACAGAATTCAGCTTCTTTAGCTTAAACTGTAAGACAGCAAAGCCTGGTCAGGTTAAGGCTTATGGAACATTTCATATTTCACAAAAGAAATTATCTACTAATAGGAAAAAAGAGTTCCATTAGAAATTCCCAAACAGCTCCAGTCAAGCTGTAGCAAACTTTCCAAGTTGTGCTGGCTGTCTATATTATATTATGGAACTAATTCCATGCCGTTTGAGATGTTATGTAATTATTCTGGCACAAACAAATACTAATGGAAGGCACAGTGAACCCCAGTTTGCAGGTCTCCTGACATCAGTGGAACTTGGCAGTGCTTACGTTCCTGAATAAACCCCTACACACATCAAAGCATTAGAAGTTCTGCAAGGGACTGCTGAATGTTAAAAAAACCCAAGTTATCTGAAAAGCTTTTACTTTGGCTAAAGTCTCCAGACACTCAACTGTTCCAGAAGGCAAAAAAGCCCATCTGTGACTAATGTCAGACTCGACCTCCACAGCACACATGCATGGCAAAGGAAAACTCAGCCCACAGTTCACCTTTTGTAAAAGTGGAAACGCTCAGTGAGCAGTAAGAACTGCTTTTCTCCCTTGAGGAAGAAACGTCTTGCTCTGCAGATGCCAGCCTTTTTGGTGTATTCACAAATGTGGACAAAATTCAGCTCCTCTTTCTTGAAGTAATTTCGAAGACGCACATAGTCAAAATACGATGGAACGTATATGAGTGTGTGCGACATGATGGCATCACGGTATTCAGGCAAAACTTTGTCAACGAAGAACTGGAACCTGAGAAAACACAAAAATGTCTTAGTCAGAATTAACACTCACCTCTGCGATGCTGATATGGTCTCAAAGAGAAATATCAGACACAGGATCACTGCGAATTTCTCGACTAGATTTTCTTGCTTTAACTTCTTACGATTTCTACGCTTGCACAAGATGAAAAGCCAAGGCTACTACAAAGATATGGCAGCCTGCTATTTCTTTCCTCAATCTCTATTCTCCAGTGCCTTTGGCATGCAGTTGGTATTGTCCACCAGGGCCTAACCCCATCTGAAGGCTAACGAGAGCACCCTTCTGTTGTGAATGCTCTTTGGCCTCGTACCCTGCAGGAAGCAGCACGCTCTGCTAGCCAAGCACATCTGGATTTGCAGTCACTGAGGCACAGCAAAAGAGCCTGCAAGGTGGAGTACCTTGTGTCTATCACTGAGGTTAAGCTCTCAGCTTCCAGTCTCCGGAACACATGAGGAAGCTGCACCACAACGTGGCTAATGGAGCCGATCTGCGGGATGTTCCGCACGGCTACCTGGAAGAATAAAATAAGACACTTAGGGGAGCAGTAAATGATGCTTTAAAAGTCACTGAAGGCACTTTCTGCTAGTGACTTGCATCTTCAGGCAACACAAAAGGCTGTTTTTAAAGAAAAAAAAAAAAGCTATATTCACACATATAAACGTAACAAATCTATTAAATAGATGTGACTACTGGTTATGTCCTGTCTTTCATATATCTGAGATGGAAAATTCAGGTTCTCACTTTTCCTACTTCTCTAAGAAGCAAGTTTCTGAGCTTCCTTTTTTACATTAGGAAATAAAGAAAGCAAGAAAACCACTCACTTAAACAAAATGAAACTAGGTAATTATGCAAGTATACAGAATTAAGAACAAAAACAAACGTAATTCAATACGCAACTGCTACTCGCAAAACAGAAGGATCAAGTACTGCTACAAAAAGTAATATTTTGTACTTTTGTCACAGCATTAGAAATATTGTGCATCATCATGGAGATTCAAACTGAAAAACCTGGCTAATGGAACCTGTTGGCACACAAAAAGTGAAACTCTTTTTGTACATGGTAATATGGAAGGCTTCCGTGCGCTGGGTTTTCTACGGCTCTTCCCTTCCCCTCCACCAGCATTTAAGAGAAGGATTTCGGGTTCTACGCAAACTTACCTGGCCTGTGTAATTGAAGCAGTGCTTGTTGAAGATGGAGTTAATCTGGGGATCTTGAAGAGCACTGAAGAGCAGCGTCTGACGGTAGTACTTGGACCAGTTATTGAGGTTCAGCATGCGCACTCGGGAGAAGTCCACTCCGTGGGAATCCAGGGGCAGGAGGTTCATGTGCTTCATCAGGTGCTGTACAAAAGGAAACACAGGCTGCTACCACCTCACGCACACAGCAGCAGGAAGCGCACCAGGGCAAGCAAGGCAGCACAGAACAAAAGCTGTGACCTCTCCCGATGTGACTGGAACCAACAGACAACAACAAGAGCAGTTTGGCCTGGTCAGCGTCACAGTCTGGTATGGTCTTAGCTTCCACTTTTCTCCCACCTGGCATGGATAGCAGGATGTATGATTTGTTTGCATTCAAGACAAGCTTGGGAACCTCAGGCCTACTGAAGAAAGCTTAGGTGCACTTCTCTGCACTAAGGGAAAATTTGGGTAGAAGTGAAAAAGTTCACTGCTTTTTGGCCTTGGTGGTGTCTAGGCTGCTACACTTCTTGTGCCCAGAAGAAAAGCAGGAAACAAGCTCCAGGACATGCTCAAGCAGGCTCACATGCCCTTCCTCAGACTCCCGACAAAACAAGACACCTTCTGGTCTTTAAATTCAAGATATACAGTAATATCATGCTCTCAAAGTACCTAGCCCAGGTACCCTCAGGAGTGTGTTTTAATATGAAAAGAAACCTTTCATCTTTGGAAGCTTGATTAACCAGGAGTCAAGAATGTGGATTCTACCCCACACTATCCAAATTCTTGGACTATATTTTCATTACACATACGGAAAA
Source organism: Nothocercus julius (assembly GCA_013398735.1). NCBI lineage: Eukaryota > Metazoa > Chordata > Aves > Tinamiformes > Tinamidae > Nothocercus > Nothocercus julius. The sequence continues at coordinate 4,660,977 of VZSV01000012.1, forward strand.
GTCCTCATACTGCTCTAGTTAGGACACAGCTAATGCTTAATAACCCTCTATGGTCAATGGAGACAAGCAACAGCTCCCATTGCCTACCAGAGGGGTCTGAATTAAGCTGTACAAACTCCCTACGCAGCTGCAATCTAACTGAGGTACTGGGCACTCAGGCAACTGGCATGTTTTCTCCCAGATGTGATTAAAGGAATCATCATTATCTCATCCTGCAAGGTAATTAAAACTGTCCCCCTCCCCAAAAAAACCTCTGATTACATTTGTCAGTAAGGCACCAAATACCAAGATTTACAGGGTGTAAGTGATGAATACTACCAAAAATCCACAGGCCATATTCTGAGTTTGAGAAAACACCAAGTTGGACGGAGGGAAGGGTATGTATCAGGAAGAGCATCAGCAAGAAAATACCTACACTGTTCACTTCTAGGAAAAAAAAGTTGCATCAGAACGGCAAGACACAGTAAAACAAAAATAATACATGGGAAAACCCACCAGAACATGTTCCCAATTCTGCATCAGGTAAATATCTGCTTGGTCAATTATGAGAATTTCTATTGATGACAGAAAATCAAAATCTCTTTTCTTCTCGCCCTCTGCGCCAATAACAGTCCTCATGCCCAGGGGAGAGGCAATGATGATGTCTGAGGAGTAAAATGGTGCATACAACCTCATGCTCTTTTGGAGAATCGCAACCCCTGTCCAACAAAAGCCAACAACAGTGTTTTAGTGAAGTCAGTGTTTAGTTTCTTCTAGAGGCTTCTGTAACTGTAACTGCTTACATTTCCTCTCCCTTCACATAACACCAAGGGCTGAACAAAACCAACTCTTATTTTGCTGAAAATCTGCCCTCCTCTCCCTTGTTCCTCTCATACTCCATCCTCACATTATTCCATTTATTCCATTTCGGGGCAGGGGGAGGAGAAGACAAAAAAAAAAAAAAAAAAAAAAAAAAAAAGGGGCAATTTTCATAAAGTTCAGCAAATTCAGGAACATGTTTTCCCCCAAAATTTTTCATACCCAGAATGATGCTTTTGAACAGATTTTCCTCGACTTTCAGATGAAAGTCAGGGCAAGGCAGGCTGAAGATGCAAACACAAATGTGTGTTTATGCCTGCATTGCTTTCATTCACAGGACCACAAGAGTCATTAATAAGATGGGAAGGAAAAGGTTCTGTACTTGACAGAGACTAAAAGCTTAAGACCTTGCATTCTTGCAGGGAATGTGATGCCAGGAGAGGTACTGCTTCTGTGATACACGTCAAACTGGCTTCTGTGTCATTTCTTATATTAGAGAAATAGGAGAAAAAAAAGGAAGCAAAAGAGTTTACCACCTCTGCCATGATTACATGGTAGCATTGTTGGGACCCAGGATTTTCTGATCTTAAAATCCAGATGTTTTGGACCATATTTGAAACAGCCACTACAACCAGCATAGGCACTTCTCACCTCTGTGTCCGGAGCCAGCTATCATGGGCACAACTGAAGTTGCTTTTAAGAATTTCACACAGACATAAATAACCACCTCTCCTGCTATCTTATTTAACCCAATGATAAACATTAAGAAACTGTCACAACTGGCTCAATTTCTAAGATACCACGGGTTGCAGAACACACTAGCATATACAGAGTTTAAGTTGAACAATTTTTTTTTGTTGTTAAGAACATGAAATAGTGACTTTAGCAAGGTCATTTAAAGTACATAAGAAATGTACTTGAAATTACATTTTAGTGCTGAATTCACAGGGTATGAAACACAGAAAGAGAATAATTCCACTGCTTCTGCAAGCAACAGCATGGAAAGTTTCTTCAAACACTTCTTCACCCTTAGTAAGTGGATCAAACAGATTGCGATATGGGAAGGGATTGAAAAGAAATTATTTTGCTACAGAAAGTAAGATGCTCTCAGCAAGACACATACTCACTGGAAAAGAAAGAACAAGTGGGAACTGCTTGCATCCTCCACTGTATCATTAAGTCTCTTGGGATGCCAATTTATGTTTCAAGGGGCAATAATTTTAAGAGCCTCTTATCTGTCAAGAGAAGTTAGAAAAACTGCCTACTCATCCTGGCAGCTCCAGCAATGAAGCTGCTAGCTAATTCTCTACATACTGAGTTACCAAACCAGCATGAAAGCACAACATTATGAAACAGGCTTAAAATTGCTACTCCTTCTTGCTCGCTATCATTCTTTGCATGCAAGAAAATCATGGGCAGTACTGTAGAAAAGGACTTTGCTCAGTACCAAGCTTCAAATTTTGTTCCAGTCAATAGGGACTGCATAATAAATTGTAAGCAAACTCATTTGGCCTCAAGGGTTTTAAGTAATGTTTGTTGCACAATCAAGACTACTAGAGATATGGGCAATCCTGCCATTATAATACAATCACTGAGTTATGATTTAAGTGACCCGGAACTTCATGTGAAAGAAATCATTAGTTTCATGTTTCTTTAAGTTTTCACAAGGCGGGCAATATTTTCCCAATCCAAAAAGGGCAGAATTTCTTCTGAGACTGAAGTCTCACCAGAGCTTCCAGCCCTGATGGTGGCTTTCAGTCATCTAAGGACTAGTTTAGACAACTCCTGACTTCTTTACAAGTAAAAGATGATCTGTTTAGTGGGCCAGTACCGATTCTGAAGTGGTCATCAATGTTGCCAGCAAAGACAGCTTCATAATCTTCGGGTCTTTTCAGGTTGGGAGGCTTCTCTTCGGGCTCAGAGCCAAATTCCCCTTTGAAGCGCTTTTTATTGCTCACATCTATTTTTTTGTCACTGCTCACTTCCAGAAGGCTGATGAGGTTGTGAACAATTCGCAATGCGCATTCCCGAAAGGGCACCACCATCAGTACCTGCATACAGACCAACAAGTTACAACCATAACAGCCCATAGAATAAAAACATCCACATGCTAAGTAACTATTAATTATGTTAAGTAATTATTTTGACTCAGACCTGTACCTACTGGGTCTCCTGACAATCAAAATGCACAGTAACATGGACTTGTCAGCAGTTCAGCCTCGTCCTCCAGCTCACACACAGGGCAGCACTACCAGGAACTTATAACCAAGCACATCCTCCTGTGCTCCCCACCTAAGCAAGTAGGAACACTTTCACACTTTCATCCTCCCAGCTCTACCAGCTTGCACAATACACGGGCAAGGTTTGGTTCTTGAGTGTGTGGCAACAGCCATTCATCATGCAGAATGATTTTGGGGGGAGGGGCGGTTAACTGACAAGTTACCACTGAGACAAAAATAGAAGCATCTGCCAGAGGTGCAGCAAACACTGAAACCTAACTTGGAAACTATTCAGCAGGTAAATTGGCAACACTGACAGTTGCCAAACTGACTCTACCTGGTTATGAACTAGAGGATAGTGTGCATCAGCAAAGTGTACTCCATCAAAATGATGCTTTTAACTGCAGGAGAGAGAGCACAGCTCTCTGTGCGATAGCAGAAAGGGCAAGTCTCCTGCCAAGGGAAGCTGCACAAGGGAGAAGTGCCTGGAGCAAAGCACGACCTGTTGGGACAAAGGGAAGGCAGAAGGAACTAGCTGAGCTTTGGCGAGAGACCGTAGCTATGCAAACCCATCCTTACAAGTGGATAAGGAGAAGAAAACAATAGTTTGGGGCATCCCACACTGTGGGATGGCCTCCACTACCTGCACTAATACTGAAGATGAATGCGGAGACCCTTTCAGTTCTGGCAAGTTCAGAACTGGAAGCAGAAGGCAACAGGCAATGCTCTCTACTTTACTACTTCTAACAAAGTATTTGCCCTGGCAGAATGCAGACAGCTTCCAGGCATGACCAAGGGATATGTAAAGGCACATGCCTGGGGACATGCCACTCAGCAGAGTGGCAATGGATATATTTCACCATAAGACAAGAGGATTTTTATGTGGCCTGACCAAACACTGTAGACAGAGAGAGGTCATATAGAAAGAGCTCTCTTACCTTAGGTCTAGTGAGCCCTTGATCTCTGTATTCATCAGTATCAATCCCTGGCTTTCGGTCCCTTCGTTTAGCATTATTGCTAAGCACCTGGGCGTTTGCCTTCAGGACATGGTTCAGTGCATGCAGGCAATAAGCAAGGCGTATTTCTTCTCCGTTTGTTAAAGCAGTTCTTTCTGGATAGAACAAGTCCCTGTATGTATTCATGATACAGAAGAGTTCTCTTTGTAGTGGAGTAAAACAGGAATCGCATGATTTGTTCAGCGAGGAGAGCAACTGTTTGTTCACTTTCGGCCAAGTAACTTCTAAAGGCTTGTGAAGATGAAGCTGCTTCACATCAAATTCTTTGTCTGCTTTTAAGGTTTTCTGTTTCTCCAGAGTGGATGAAAAAGTTAGCTGGCCCAGCCTTGGCCACTAAAAGAAAAGTCAAAGCGATTAAACTTCATACAGCTAGAAGCACCCCACTACTGCTGGTAGTTTAATTAAGTTCATGAAATTTGAGAAATTATCTCCTCACAATACAAGCTGAAACCTTTCCTTCACTATGCAATATTTTTTTCTTCTTTAATATCTACCGTGGAAAATAACAATAAAGAGAGATGGCAACCAGAGCACTCATTTTATAGATGAAAAAACAAGAACACACACACACACACAAAATCAATTAGGGACTAAACACAGAATTTAGGAATCAATTGCCAAATGCCAGTCTAGATGGAGACTGTTTAATTTTCAGGGTGAAAGCTGTGGTAGAGGAAACTCCAAACACTTCAAACTTCTAGCCATATAAGTTGTCTCAATCTGTTTCCATAAAATAGCTACATGAAGCTAAGCAAAGATATATAGTACATTGCTTCAGGTGGCACTGAGGAAGGAAAAGAAAAAAAGTACAGTTTGCTCTGACCATTGGATACATTCCAATGAATGTCACCCAGCATATGGCTGACCAGAATGCAAGGCAAACCTCCAAAACAAAACCAGACACAGAAAGGTTAGAAAGCAAGTGTTTTTCTAAAAAGTAATGTTTGAAAAATAATATTCTTTCTCAAGCAATGAAATGCTTTTCTGGTACAGTAATTGACGCATTAATTCCCAAGTTAACAATTTAATACTGGAATTCACCTTTACCTGCTTGTAAATATACACAAAGATAAAACCATCCTGAAACAAAAAGATCAAGCTCTGTCACTCTGTACTTTTAAGACTACACATGGTCACCTCAAGCTCAGTCACAGAGCAAGTCACTGGTATTGTGCTGTTACCCTTCAAAGTAACCTGTTCCATCTGGGCTAAAAAGCAGTACCTGTGGTTTCTTTCACAAGTACATACAAGACTCTAAACGTAGGTTTCTCAGATGTGTCCCTTTATGCCTACATTATAGCTGACTTTAGATTTCAACTCTAGCTTAGTGCTGAGCAAAGATAGTCTGACAAAACCTTGACCAAGCCAATGCCATGAGCTAATAATAATTAGAAATCTGCTTGCATAAAAATGTTATTTTAATCCCAGAGTCTTCAGGGACTCTGGACAACTTCAGAAAACTATTACCTTTGTTTGACTTGAAGACTTAGAAAATGTAGACATTCTTTCAACTTCTTTTTCTTCCATTTCTTTGCCCATGTGTTGCTTAAATGGATCTGTTTAAAATAAAACAAAACCAACCAAACAAAATAACCCCACAGAATTATTGTAGCTAATACTAAAATTGAGTTTCAGAATGGATTTGTAAAGGACAGTACTTCTCTGCTGGCTAACTTAAAACTAGTTATTCCAGAGCACTTTGAGACGGATTGCCAAATTCTCTCTGCAAAAAAACAAGAAATATTTGACAGATTGACTCTTTTTTTTTTTTTTTTTTTAAACAAGAAAGAGATGTTCCTCTGGAAGTACTATAATTTTCAATCACAAAACAAGTGCTGGACAGGAAAGCAGTATGTAGTGGGAAAGACTGCTGCAGCAGTGTGCAGTGGAAGACCACAGTGATCTTCAGCCTCAAGCTCTGACACCTGAGAACATCAGCTTGCATCTCCACCCTCTGTTGGTGAATCAGCCAACAACAGAGGCCTGTGTGAGCTTAGTACCCTTTTCAATTTACAAAAAGTTCTGCCTAGAGCTTAGAAGTTTAGGCCAATGATATGAACAGAGTTTGTGATAAAACAGATAAAGATCAGCGGGGCTGAGGGAAGGGAGATAGGAATTGCTCAAACAGAGTAAAAAAAGTGATTTAATCAGCTTCTTTAAAAAAAAAAAAAAAAAAAAAAAAAAAAAAAAAAAAAAGGCCGACACAGACTGTCAAAAAATCACATGATATTCCAAGACACAGGCATAAGTCACATGCAAAGCATATTTTGAAAACCAACCCTATGTATTGATTGCTAAGAGGAGCTACACATGCATAAAGAAAAATAATAAGAATACCAATGCCTGGTACCCAGCCCACGTACAAGCTGTCCAGGCAGAAGTCAAGACACTTGCTAGTCATGATGTTGCCAAAAATATCTCCCTAGGAAGGCATATAAATGAGATATCATTTAATTGTAATACAGGCTCATTCTCCAATGAGCTTTACTAATACCAGCACTGGTTAGATAAAAGGAATCATGTAAAATATTTTGAGAGATATCTTGCTCTGGTGTCATTTGAATAAGTTGTTTATCACCTCTGCTATTTTATTCATTTTCTGTGAAACGATTAGAGCCATTTGCAAGCTGCATGAACCCAATGAAAAGTATGCCTCCTTTACAGGCTGAACAAAGTTGTGTGATATTTAATACGCATTTGGAGGCTGTGGCTTTCATTAAAATGCAACGCCAACAGCATAAGTAATATCCTCATGGTAACAAGAATAAGCTGTTCTTCCCCCCCTCCCCCATCATACGGCCCTTTGAGGCTTCCACTCACTTCATGTATCAGTCAGGCTACCTCCCAGATCTGCTGTCAGCCTACGGTGACAAGCCAGCACCACGAGGGATGCTGCAAACACATTCCCCTCTCACACACGATGCCATCCGATACGGACACCGCACAGCATAAAACATGAAGAGCAGCTCTGTGAGCGCCAGCACGGGCTGTAGCCACGGAAAGCTCACAGGCCACTACGTGCAGCTCTGTGCTGCACAGCGGGAACAACTCCAACCACGGGGCGCAGGCTGCCCCCCCGAGCACACCGTACCCTTCAGCAACACTCCTGTCCCACATACAGAGTTCCTGAGACTTCGCCTTTAAGAGTCAAGATGGGAACCATGCACAGATCCCATCGGTGGGGGCTGTGGAAAACAAGTGATTCAGTAGGGGTCTAAGCGGGCTAATGCAATAACCACTGCATTAGCTTTAATGTCCCTTACGTAACTGACCCATATGTGGAAGATAGAGTGCAAGATAACATATCAGAAGCTATACAGCATATCATTAGGGAGTTCCGCAACTTGTTCACAGATGCTCCTCTAGAGACATGTCACTGAACAGAAACATACTGTGTGTTACCTTGTGAAGAGGCTTGCAAGGTACTGCTCCTTCTCTCATCTGCATCGTGATCTCCACTCTCCTCTTCAATGAAATTGGTTTCCAAGCTGAATTCAGATTCATGTTTCACATCAGTAAACTCCTCAGTTACTCCGTGATTGGGGTCACAAGACATATCTGCACCATCAGCCTGCTCCTCACCAAGTGACAGCTCTGCTGTAGCTGTGATTTGTTGGAAAGAGAAGTAAGTTAAATTCCCCTGGAAGAGTTGCTATCTATAGCTACCTTTTGTTGTCTAGGTTGTTAGTTTTCAGTTACTAGATCTTTTTTTCTTCAAATCACCTAAAAAAACAAACAAACAAAACAGAAAATGCAGTGCATTTTGCAGTAACAGAGACTTTGTACTGTGTAACAAACGGTTGGCTAGACTATGATATGCACTACCCCAGGGAAGGATTTAAGATATAACCTATTCAGAGGTTAGAAGCTTCAGTTACCGAAGATCCTAACTTATTAAAAATTATAAGAAGTTGACTCCTCTCTCCCACATTTCTTTCCACAGATAAACAAGGCTCCCTCCTTTTAAAGGAGGAGCTTTTCTTTGAATTTAAATATTCTTTCCCCTGCCACAAGACAAACCTTTCTCTCCTCCCTGTGGCAGCAGCCAAACCAGATGCTGTGCAAGACAACAGCTTGTGTTTCGCAACGAGCGAGGAAGAACCCCTGGTATCCTGCTCCTTGTGGATTCCCCCCCGCTGCCGCACAAACAACATCCAAGGGAAAAATTAGCGGGCTGCCTGCTGGAAAATGAGCGCAACCAGTTTCTCCCCTGCTATATCTTCCAGCAGCTGCTGCTGCCACCCACACAGAGGCAGTGGAGCAACAGTCTCTCCAGAGCAGAAGAGCATGCAGCCAACAATGCAGGCTAAAGCAGGAGCCTTGCTAAGACAGCTGCTTTCAAATTTTCTATTTGAAATATTTTTTACCCATGTAAAGGAGATGACAAAATACCTTCTTCTTTGTCTGGCATATCATTTTCATCTTCTTCACTACCTTCTGCTTCTCCATTCTCCTGGGACTCTTCACTGTCCATTTCTGTCCCACTTTCCCCAGCTTCTTCTGATTCACTTTCATCATCATCTCCACTCTCAGACTCAGGAGAGGTCTTCAATGTAGCAAGCAGTTTGTGATACACTGAGACCTGCTCAGGTTCAGTCTCCGAATCACTTTCTGCACTTGATTTATCTGAATTCTCAGACTGAAAATGAAAACAGATGGGTAAGAGCAACAATGGTAACAGGCTATTGGCTGGCAGACAACATACCCACACATCTCCTCTACCTCCTTCTCCCACCCTATCCTTACCTAGATGCAACGGAGAATTTCAAGAAATACTCTATTTTATGCAACTGATTATGCTGGACACCTCCATTCAGATTTTGAAAATACCTTAGTACATTTTGGCACATATGAATTTCAACAACAAAAAACCCACATAATAAATCTTGGAGGTAGTTCTAAAGACCATGCTCAGAAAGTATTTTAGACCTTCCTAACATCATAATGTTAGGCTAAATTGCCAAGCTAACCAAAGCAAAACCAAAGTTTATGGGTGCCATATTTTTGCTCCTTACAAACACTGCTATATCATATCAATGAAGTCTTGTTGAACTTCTCTATGAATGAAAATAGTCTCCAATTACAAAAAATCTGCCCACCCTTATCTCTAATAAATTCCATTATTAATTTTTAAAATACAGACTAACTAGTAGACAGTTCTGTACTGATTTAACTCAAGTGAGCAAATCAAATAAATCAGCACAAAACACAACACACACGAGCTCCATGGTGTTACTAAAGCACTGCTGGATTCTCCTAAGAAAACCACACACATAGCAGGGACTGTGGAAAAAAACACACATCCGCAACTAGTACCTTACTTCTTCCTTTCGTCCCAAAGTGAACATCAGTATATAAAACATTAACTAAAAAAACTAAAAGAAAAAAAATGAACTGGAGTATTTATTTTTTTCCACATCAAAACTTTGAAGCTGTTCAAAGTTCAATCAACGTCTATTAACAACTTCCAAATTTTTAATTAATCTGATGATAAACCCAAGGTATAGCACTGGCCGTCCGAAGCAGCGCGCATCAACACGCTCCTTCATGCAATAGATAGGCCTCTTGTTCAGCAGAAAACAATTTTTCCTAAGCCATGCAACACAAAAAGAATCTGTGTAAACAAAGTTCAGTAATGGTTTTCAAATAATTTAAAAACATAATTTACTTTTCACTATGACCAAGTAGTACAAAAAACAAATGAGATCAGCAGTGTTATTTCCTGCTGCTTCTGCCCTTTCATGGTATCACAGTTTTGACTTAAAACCTGCAAAGAAGAACTAAGAATCACACTTCTTTCTCTCCTAAAGGCAGATCTTCTAAATGTAACAACTAAATCTGTCTGAATAATTAGTAACATGAAACGCTGAGTGTTGTTCTGTTGTCAGTTCAGGGAAAAGAGGGAAGTGAGAAAGAAAAAAAACATCTGTTACCAGATCACAGATTTGAGTCGCTTCTGGTCTTCCGGCAACCCTGAAAAGAAAGCACTGAAACATTGCACTCTGCCAATGGTGTTACACAGGGGGAAAGGGTGACAGGGAGGAGAAAGGGGATAGGTGAATTGTACAAATTTTAGTGAAGTTTAAAGTTTAAAACAGAAGCTTTGTCCACCCATCCCCACCACTGAGAAAACAGACTCAGCTCTTGGTTGCCCCTCCAGGGCACAGTCTGTAGCGTGAAGCCTCTGAATGTTATAACTGTTCAAAAAGAAAAATATTTCCAGTCATTTTCCAGCTTAAATCATAAGCCTAGGTGTTAAAAGGGATCTACTCACAGAGGTGAAAACTGAAAAAGAGCTTCAGAAGTTTTCTATACAGTATCACAGGGAACTGGAGGACAGGGAAACCAAGGAAAAGAAAAAAAAAAAAAAGGCCACGCGGAAAGGGCAGCCCACCAGCCTACAGCTACCAGGGAAAGGACAGCAGAAAAACGTTCAAAGGAGCATGGAGACGAGCGAGGCTGCGAGGATCTCCGGAGCTGGGGAAGAAACGGGACCAGCATGGCCTAGACGACTATGGGAAATCAGGAGCGAGGGAAGGCGGGACCAGCTTCGGTGCGCCCGGCTGTGATTACTCAGCTGGCCGAGACTCTGCACCCAGCCGGCAGCAGCAGAGCTCGGCCTTCATTACGAGCGAAGTTTTCTCCAGCGGTTCGGGCGGCGGCTGGGAGAGGCGGGGGGCGCGGGGGCCGGGCGGGCGCGCTC
>VZSV01000012.1:4690696-4713433 GCA_013398735.1 Nothocercus julius
ATGTGTTTTAGTTTTAAGCAACCTCTTCAAGTTTTAACCTCTTCAGCTACATTGGTCATCCTCCCCTGCCCTCACGATCTCATGCTCCTAAGCTAATTTTACTGCACACCTATGGAGAATTACAGAGGCCTTACAGAGTTTCCCAGTAACTGTGGTGGAGACCCTTGTAAGATTCTGAGGATTAATTGGAAGTAACCTAATTAATAGAACAAATCCTGTGTAGGAAAAGAAACAGAAGAAAAGCTGTTTTTAACTCTGGTTGCTGGGAAACCGCTTTTGCTCTTGTTAGCTTGAGGGAGATATAGAGAACATGCATAGAGGGATCTGCAATGCAGCAAGAAAGAATTGTGGACTTTGGAATACGGATCAAGTTTTAAAGCTGATCTTTATGTTTAGGCATTTAGTCCACATTTCATTCTATCTGCCATATTAAAATACTGGTACTGCACTGATTAACTGGTAATAAATGCCTTATATAAATCTGGGGCTTTGGGCCCAGCCTGGGGTTTTAAGAGAGCTACACCCAGGAAGCTACCCTGGAGAGATGACTCAGATCCATAATACACCTTAATGCCAGGTATGATCCACAAACCATTAAAGCACGTATCAGAAGTCTTGGGACTGCATGAAGCATATTATTTCAGAGAGCCTCTTTCCTGCAGTTCTCACTGCAAGGGAATTTCAAACCTGAGAAATTCCACTGTTCAAATGAAAAACAAATTAAGTATCTGTTAGATGGCACCTCCTGCGTTAGATACCTGCTCTCGCTCTCTCTCTTCCCTGACAGATGGCAAGGCCTTAGCAGACGGAGATGAGGGTGTCTGCCAGGCAGCCCAGGCCAGAACACTCAGCACTTCTGCCAAACAACAGAAATGCCTTAAGTTTTAAAACTTGTTTCCCTTTTGAGCCAACAGGTTTCAAAGATGAGCTGTTCCCTTGTACCTTCGTTTGAATATAATGTTGAGGATGAATTTGGATATTTACTGTTTGGAGTATCCATTAATTCTGATGAGTCAGTGGCATGCTCTTTTTTTGCCTATCCAGCGTTAAAGGCAGCTGTGCCTGAGAGCTGCCATTGCTGAATCTCCTACAAAGCAGAAAGCTCAAAGAGTTAACCCGAACAAACACCACTTCAAGTTATATTAAGCTTTCCATGCACTACATTGTGAGAAATGGCCATATGCCTACAGTGGCAGATTATGAACCACAGATAAGCTATTATTCAAGAGCTGCATGGTGCTAGCGCGTGGCTGTCAATATAAGTTGCAATCACATGTTGTATTCAAGAGCATTAGTAAGCAATGCTTTGTCTTGTTATTTTATGGGACTTAATCTAGACTGATGAGATTTTGTTGTGCAATGGTAAGCTGGTTGAAATTTCCTTCTGTGCTTAAGAAATAGGAATACTCTTATGCCCACAGGTCTCAATACTAGTTCAACAGAATTAGCATCATTTCATGAAGAAGATGAAGCTAAACAGTCTCTCCTGGCTCCTCCTTGAACTCTTCCTTAAGCTACTGCGATTCTTTTTTCCCCAGTAAAGACTATTCTTCCTCTTCTGTCACACAGGCATAATTTTCTTATCTACTTTGCTATTTTGATCCCTCACTGAGGATGAGGCTAGCTGGGATGTGATCCTGATCTCCATGTTCTCATCCCTGCCTACATCCCCTGCAACATCTCACAATTATGCTTTGGTGCCACCTCGTCAGACAAGAGCTCCAAGGCACCCTGGTCACAGCTTCTGGTTGAAGTCCCTGTTCCTCATCCCATCTCCAGGGCCCAACCTTTGGACTGCAACAGAACTGTTCTCAAAGGCCCTAGACACCTCCCCCCAGCCAAGGCTCACATCTATTCACTCATTCAGGTGCCATCAAAGCCATTATCAGCCACGTTTCTGTTCTTGTTGTCAGGCCTTGGGATGAAGGAATTTCTTTACTAAAGAGTCTTTGCTGCTTTGGAAAACTCTGGATATTGTGATCAACTGTCTGACCACCCAAATCCATTCTTGGATTGTTTCCTACCAAGCCTGAAGTAGAGATGAAATCTTAAGTCTCTTATGCAAAACTCAAGTCTGTCTGTCTGTAAAATCAGTCATTAGATACTACAAAGCATTAAGTGGAAAAGGGCATGAGAGAGATTCGCTACCTTGCTATGCTTAGGTGACACACTATCTTGTGTGATTCACAGAGTACCTCTAATCCATAAAAAAAAAGACGAAGTTCTGGCTGTGTTTGCCAAAGTCATCACCTGCTCCTTTTATTCTAGATCCATGCAAAGAAAAGCTCAGCATTTAGCACCCTGCAACACTGGTGAGAGTTAACAGAACTGTGTCATTAGAAGGATGCTTATGATTATCACACACACTCATCCTGCACCCTCACATCAGAAAAAGAAGACATGATAGCAGGCATTTACATAACAGAAGCTGAAGACCTTCGCACAAGTGAATTATGATCTCAACCCCAAGAGTTTTAAAAGATTGTTTTAAATTTTGTGTTAAAAAGAAAAAAAAAATACTTTCAAGGTATTTTTAAATCTGCAGAACCCTAAACACCATCAAGGACACAGTGTTTCTATACATCATTACTCAGGTAAGAAGCTGCCAAGCTTATAACAAAAAACTTCCAGCCTATCACTCAGCACTGCCCAGATCATCCAGCAGAGGCTGCCATCCCTGTAGTCAACAGCAGAGAGTGCAGTGGGATCCCGTGCTCCAGCTTGGGATGCCAGCCCTGGGCTCTACAATCCAACAGTACAAGATCCCAAGGAAACCTACCTGCGTAGTGGTAATTCGCCAAAGGATGACACTTCAATCTCACTGGCTTCCTCAACAGCAGCTTCTCAAGGGCAAGCTAAACAAACAAACAGGGAAAAGCAGAATGAGGAAATGCAGTGAACTGCTGTGCACAGTTGCAACTAGAAGACTGGCTTGTGTTATGATATGACAGACCTTACTGTCTTTTTTTCTTTTCTGTTATATGAAGTCACATCAAATTACTCCAAGGTCCATTTACGCTGCACCTCACACAGCAGAACCCGCCCAAATCAGCACAAATGTGAGTACTCAGTAACTTCCAGTTCCTCACTCCCTCCTGCTTGCCACATAAAAACCACACCTACAAATGACTTGAAACGACTTCTACGTTGCTCTCAGCTACCTACCAGGGTGAGGAGGAAATAGTAATAACATGGGAAAACAGAAAAGGGAACATGGGCTTTCTCCACATCCACAGCAAATAAGAACATAGGTTCAAGGTTTAACTGCAACAAGGAAGATTTTGGTTAGATATGAAAGTAAAGTTTTAAGATTAAGAACGATGAAGTACTGGAATAGCTTTCTGGGAAAAGCTACAATATTGCTTATATCTGGAAGCCTTTTAGAACCATTTTTTAGGTCAACATCTGTCAGGAGTGACAGCAAGTATAGCTAATCCTCCTTTGGATCTGGGAGACAGATGATTTGTAGATCTTTGAAATTCTGAAGATTCAGAGCCCTGTATAGCAAACTTCAAGTCTTGACAGTAAGTTCATTTTCTCAGTCATCTGTCCCAGGCCCCTCGGACAGAGTCGACAGAGGCTAAGGACGCTGGGACCCAAGTTAAAACCACTGTATTAGAAAATCTTGGGAGATCCATTCCAGCCCTGTGGTTGCATTTTATTTTAAATGGACTTTTCAGGAACAGGGGCCCTTGTCTTTCCTAAACACCAGGAAATGGATGCTTTGCCCCAATTGGCAACATTCCCATCACTAAACTGATAAACATTTTAAATGCATTATCTATATGAGAACTGTGCGCAATTACTCACAGTTCTAAACAATTAAACAGATGTGATTGCTGCTACAAAATAGGATTTTATGAGGGTTAGAAGAGGACTAAACCCTTTGTGACCAAATATAAAGTCTGTGCAATACCAGGGCTAGAGAAAGCACCGGGAGACATTCAAAGCCCCAAGGCTATAAACTGAGTAATCTTATCTATCTGAAATGTGCACTAAGCCTCCAGAGAGGCACTGCTTTGAAATTTAAATTTATTAAAGAATGAAAGGAAGAAGTCATTCCCCAAAAATGCTGCGCGATGTTTAAAGCATCACTCCTAATCAATCAGTAATCTCTTTTTTGTATAACCAAATCCAAATCCATTTAATAAAGCAAGTTAATTTATCTGCGGAAGAGAAGTATATCTCTCCTTCCAGCTTCTTATCTTACCATAATATCTCCTTTAGCCTCAAAGAGAGAGTGCAAAGCATATTCTGAGTTAGTTCCTCCACCAGGTAACACACTGGAACAGCTCATATTTAAGAGGTCTTCCACTGTCAGAAACAAGTCAACATTTGAGTGCATTACACAATAGCCTGTCAGTTAAACATGCAGAGCCAAGGATTCCGTACAGCCTCTCAGTAAGAGCATAGTCAGAGGCAGCAGCTTTCATACTCTCCCTCTTCCATACCTCCCTCTCCTGGCTGGAGGGTATAACCCCATGGAGGGGATATATCTGGACTTGCAAAGTGCATCCTTCGGATGGACTTGGGTACTGCACAGCCGGAGCCAGGGATATCGGCAGTGATGTTGGCTGCGGCACCAAGGCAGCTCCAGCCAGGGCAGAAAAAAAATGACATAAATGATCCTGAGAGCAGGAGCAAACCGTGTTCAGGACTAGTAGGAGCCACTGAGACCATGCTATTTTCCCTCAGTTATGGTCCCAAGACAGGCCCAGGAACCACCAGCTGCCTCCCACGTCTGATCTCTGTCCTTACGAGGGAGTTCAGTGTCCCAAAACCATCTTTCCAGCAATGATCCTTCCCTCTTAGTTTGAGCATAAACATACTTCATCCTCACCTCACTTTAAGGGTCACCAGTTGTTACTCTGAAACTGTAACATGTTGTTTTGGTATTTTGCCCAGCATTCATGGTAATTAATACCTCTTGGCTACATGGTATAGTACACAAATCAATCTAAATTTTTTCAGCAGACACAGTGTTACACGTGAGTTATTAAAAGAGCAAGTCACGGTACCTCTTTGTTGGAAGACTTTATTCTCCAGTTCTGGCCATGGTTTCCAAACCAAAGTAGCCTTGTGCACATCTTTCTCCATTAGCAATCTGTCCTGAAGCTCAGGAATGTCAGCCTGAAACCTGGACCCAATATTGATTCGTCTACAAAGATCATAAACTAAATAAGTATTTAGCTACACAATATGCAGAAAACAAAAAACAAGCAAACACAAAAACAGAAGTCACATTACCTCTCATTTTTTTTCCCCAGCAAAAGCTATTACACAGCGTGGCAGGAAATCATGTCAGACTGCTTTATGCAGTGCTTTACTCTCACTGGGATACGTACTTTGGTTACTAGAGAGGACCAGTCTCCAGGGGAGATAGGGAGATGAAGGGGTAAGGAGGGGGTGCAAACAAAAGCATCAATACACAATGTAAACTCCACTGAGATATCACACCTTAAAGAAAAGCAAATGCTGACTACCAAGGAGGCCAGATGCAAGAAATGGTAACCTCCTGCTCCATGCTCAGAGCACGGTCCTCTTCAGCAGAGAGTAGGAAGAGACTTTACTGCTAAAGGACAGCACTGTTGCCTGCCCTGGGGAACAGACCAAATAGCACTTCTCCAAACCTCCAGATAAAAGCTAAGAGCTAGAGTACTGGATCAGGATCTATTCTCCTTGCAGCCCTTTCCCCAGACATTACTAGCCATATTTCACCTTCAGTAGCTCCTACCAAGCCTTTCCCAGTATTTTTGAACCATGGCATCCACATCTCCCACAGACCCTTTGCGCCCAGAGTCCTCAGCCCCCACGCAGAGGTGCTGTAGATTGGGCTGCACACAGCCCAGCATGATTTCTGGAAGCTGAAGTGTTTGAACCTGGCAGATAATGCTCAGGTTACCCACTCTGGGTAAGAGAGGCTGAGTCGGTGGAATCAGTCTGTAAAAGCAGCGACAAAAAATTATCATTTCTTACGGTTCAACAGTCTGTTCTCCAGGCCCAGGCGTCACTGGAATGACACTTCCATCAATACTACCTGAAACAGAGATTGGGGTTTCTGTGTTTAAAACACATTTTCTTAACAACTATATCACTGCTGACACGTCACATCTGCTGGCTGTACTGCTACCTCCTTATTAACATTTTGCAGAAATCAGTGAATCAGGATACATCTGGGATACTTAACAGCACCTGGGATACATTTGGCCAAAGATTACCCAATTCCTGGGTAATCAGGTATATTTCTCATGTAAAAGAGTAATCAGCTACATAAAGCAGATTGAGTAACAGCTAAGGCTTAAAGCAAGCTTACTTTGAAGTATATATCATCAGTATATGAGTAGAAGTTCTCTGTGCTCTCCTGGTCTGCAGGCAGGCAACATCCTGGGCAGTAAAGTGGCTGAATATAGAGAATGTATTCAATGCTTTAGGTACCTTTATAACCTGAGCTTTATCTTCATACCTCTGTCAGGAAAGACCTATTCTGGCAGCATGCCATAAATTTGCACTATTTTACAATTTTTTCTCTGGGAGGCTCCTTGAGCTCCTCTTCCCGCTTTGACTGAATCTGCTAAATTTGTGTCTCTATTTTAACTCCATTCATTGCTACAGGGCTGTCTGGCTTGTTTGCTCTACAGTCCCTCTTCAGAAAAGCTATTGTTTCAACTCTTCCCCACTCTTTTTCTTACCTACAGATCTACAGTGTTGGTTTATTTGACTTAAACCTGTAAACGCTACAAGTCAAAAGTCAGACACTTCTACAGATATTCTGAACATATTTTACTAAAACACTGAGAACATGTTTGGAGAGATTAAATAATTTTGAAGTATCACTGACATGCAACAAACACAAAAAAGATCCTGAAACACATACACAGACAAAACTCTATAGTCAGCAGTACCCATTTTACTTTGGTCTTTGAGGAGGCTAACAACTAGATTTTAATGACGTTACAAAAGCAGGAAAAAGCTTGCGCACGGACTACTTTTCTGAACAAGAACGCCAACCCCGATTTCAAAACACCTCCCAGAAAGAGCAAGCAGGAAGGAAAGAGACTGTAAGATAGAGAACTGAGTCAAACAAAACCAGGAGTCAATGCCTACGTCTGAACACAGGCGAGATAATGGCTTTTTGTTGGAGGCAGCTCCAGTAAGTGCCACCCAGCAAATTTTTCATCATCTGAAGCGCACTAGTACGGTCTGATAGCATAAAACTAAAAACAAGGGGCTAAAACACATCAGTACAAGTTACAGAAGTTGGTAACATGGTTGTTTTTGACTCAAAGGTCAGTATTTCTGACAAGATAAAGTTAGCAACCTCCAAGAGAGAAGTTGGAGAAATTACATTCTTTTCTTAGGGTTACAGGACATGTGTAGTGATTTTGTATATAGGAATTTAACTTGCTCATTGAGTTATCATGCTGGTAACATGCAGTTTACTCATTTTACAAAGTTGAGGATGAATTGAAAAGAGCTGCAATGGGAATCTTAAGGAATTGCTATGAAAGCACAGTTAATTTACATTGCAAAATATGTAACCCTGGTGACAATGTCTGAAGTAACTCAGCATTCATTTACAACCTCTTTTCTACTGGAAGAATTCCTCCAGTCTATTAAGCAAAAATTATCCAGGAAAAATTTAAATAGATACAGACAACAGAAGTGTCATAACCTATACAGGTTTCTACTACCATGATCATGTACAATTAGCAACTTTTTCTTGTGAAGCACTAAACAACAAGTATTTTAAATCAACCATCTCTCAAACCAGGTCTTTCCCCCCATTTCAGAAGGCTCCCATGCCATGACATGGCATGGTGCTCCTTTCTGCATGCAGGCCAAACTGAAAGGTCACAGTCTTACTCAACGCTCAGGCTCCTCTATTCACTTTTTGTTCTAAAACCACCTCTATGAAACCCTAGGCAAATACACTGACAAAGGTGGACTTTCCCTGCACGTGAGTGCATGAAATCATCAGCACGATGGCACCGGAGGAGAACACAACAGTGTTTACAAGGGGCTGCCACTTGGCAAACATAATACTCACTTGAGCGACACAGCAGTACCCGTGGAGTGGGTGTCAGCGGAGTGAGGGGCAGCTGAGCATGAGAGGTGCTGTGAGACGAGGTGATAACACTGCTGAAGAGGCCAGAGCCCTGCCGCACGGGGCTGAGCATGGGGGGCGGAGTGTAGGGGGGCAGCTCGTGCGTCCGCTCCAGCAGATGGTCCCCGAGGACGCGCGGGGAGCGGAGCTGACTCTGGTACAGTGTGGCACCCGAGTGGGACATACTGAAGTTGAAGGAAGGAGGAGGTATGAAGAGAGGTTCGGGTCTGTGCCGATACTTCTTCTTGTCCTGCAATGGTTTGAAGTTTTCTTCTAATTTTGTAGCACTTTGAGGAGGTTTTTTGCTAATTTCCTAAAGGAAAACAGAGAGAACTTTAATATTTAGCCATGGTTAAATGTGGTTTGCATTGCACATTAACCCCTACAGCCTAGGGCAAAAGACACAGAAAAGCCCAGTACCTAGTCCTATGCAAAAGCCTCAGGGGAAAGAGAAAAACCCGTAAGAATCTCATTTCCTTATGGATCCCTCTGGGTCGAGGCAGGGCTGAGCCACAGGATGACACAGAGAGGTGCTGGCAGCTTTGGGAAGAGAGTAGTTTTCCAAGACCATCATCTCCCATGCCCTTCTTTAGCTCTACCTGAACACCCTGGGCATTTCTATTTGCACCTAACAATGCCAGGCTATTGGGAGTTGCTTCGTTACCAGTCACAGTTTATTAGAAGCTTTACACAAGATGTTTTCCAACACATTCATTTTGTTTGACTGGGAAAGGCATATATGAGCTCAGTGAAATTACTGCAGCACTCAGCAGCAGGAAAGGAAAAAAAAATGTAATAAATTCAAATTCTTTGCCTCTTATCACTACATTCCCATCAGCTTGAGTACAGTCCAGCTGCAAGGAATCTTGAACTTAACTCTATCCTCTTTCCTTGGAGGAAAAAGGATAATAGATGGCAACCAGGGAAATAGATACTCTAACATTCACAGAGTTTGAAGGTTAAAGGCATTTAATACAAAATCCCTGCAGTTCACAGAAAACAGAAGGTATAGGAGTTGTGCTAACCTGAAACGTGGATTTCCTAGGGGAAAAAGAAAATAAATAAATAAATAAATAAATAAATAAATAAATAAATAAATAAATAAATAAGAGGTGCTTGGGTCATGCTTCAAGGACACACAGAAGCTGGTAGTATTAAATATGCTGCTTTTAGGTATTCAGAGTATAGATTTTACTTAGAATAAACTTGGAAAGCTGAAGAAAATTGTGGACAGATAGGCCATTTCAGAATGTCTGTCTCCTCTGGTAAATACTACTCCTATATAAAAGTAAATTATTACAGTGAATGTTTAGACAATATATATCTTTACACCATGGGTGGCTCTTCAGAATCACATTCACCCAGTAAAAACCATGTTAAAGGAGCATTAGTACTGTCACCCTTTATCCCTTATGTTAATACGTTCCAGCTTGTGGAAATGTTTTTGATTACTGAGGTCCTGTCCTCTCTGTTAGATCATGGCTGTATCCTCTCCAACAGCTGTTGACATTTTTTCTCTCTAAAAAACATTAAGTTTTGGAAATTTCCCTTCTGCAGGAAAAAAAATTCAGCATTACAGAATATTTTGTAGTTTATAAAGATTGAGAACAATGAAAAACCACACATGAAGTCATTACCTGTAATCACGGTCACAGTCCATCATGATAGTGGACCTTTATGGCTCACAGAGCAGAAAGGGGAAGAACACTGAAGTAATTAAAACAAACAAAAAAAACACCCTAATCCAAGTCTGCTCTTTAAATACAGAAGAGCTGGAACTCCTTTCCTACTAGTGTAAAACAAATCAATCAAAACGACATCCTGTAAGCCTCAGTCCCCTATAGCATTCTACCTATAATTAGGGTCAACTTAGCCCCAATAGGGGTATGGGGTTATGCCAACGACACTTAAAAAAAGATCACTCAATATTAAGGAGCTCTCAATGTTTACAATCTTTCAATGAAGAATCACCTCTCTGCTTTCTGAAGCTTCAGAAACCAATGCCAGTTAGCCAAAGACGGATGTATCCTCTAGGGCCCTACTGCCCCACTTCAACAGATCCACCTTGGGTAGATCCTGGACCTTACTTGCTGGCTAGGTTCACCCATCGTCATTTGGTCTTGGTGAATATTTATTTTTGTTCTGCTGTTTGATTTTACCATTTCTGTGAAATTGTGTGAGCTTTTCTGCACAGCTCAAACCACTGTATTAATAAAAAGCAACACATCCCCAGTTCTTTGGGATAGAGAGGTCTCCAGTAGCACAATCCCTTCACAGAAGGGGAAGCTATAGATGATGTGACCTTTCAATATGGCCATTGCTGCTGCTTATATAAAAGTAGGATCCAGGGAGAAAACTGCAAGTTTAATTTGCTTGGGCAATAACAAAGACTGCAAGCATGATTTTGACTGAGTGAATGCACATATAGCCAAACACTGACAGATTTAACCAAATCATTTCATATACACTGCAGAAATACACAACCCAAGCCACCTAACTCTGATGTCTCTGGCAAAGATCTCCCACTCAGAGCTCAAGGATTCAGAAAAGACTGCCCCTTTCCTCTCCAGAAACCAGAAATAGAAAGGAGAAACTGCACTGCTGAGTTACAAACTAAGTATTGTAAGACGCTGGTTGTTACTATAGTAAAGTGGAAGTTTATGCCTAAAACCTTCAGCTGAAAACTCAAAGATTTTATATATATTTAAATGCATTTGTATGTCTGGGTGAAGATTCAGAAAGGGGTGATAAATATGCAAATATCATAAAGAATATACAAATTAAATATACACATATGACAGAAAACCACCCATGATGGCATCTGTTGCCCCCTTGTTTGGACAAACATGGGTGAAAGAAAAAGAAAATATAAAGAAAAATAGTCACACAAGTATTTCTCTGCATTACACCAATGGAACTACACAGCACTCATGCCTCCCAGTAATCCCTTCTCATGACCTGCTCTGCAAACATGGATTGGAAGGAGCAAGCTATAGCTATTCCTACCCTACAATGAGAAATAAGTAACACTGTTTGCTCCAGTTTTCTTTCAGGAAAAGTGTAAAGAGCATTCACACATCTCATTCAAATGCTCATGAATTCCTCATCACATTGCCTGACAACTTCAGTTTCATGAGTGAAATGAAAGTGCTAAGCATAACGGGTTTTCCTGTTTCAGAATTCCTAGCAATTAATCCTTAGGGCTGACGCACATAGAGGCAAAAGGAAAAGTGACTTAATTGCAAAACTCTGAGTAGGGAAGCTTTGTATCTGCTTCATAGCAGCACATATTCTCAGTACTGCACAGAGCCTTCCCTTCTACGGGTGAAATGAGAAGCACATACATCTGACTTAAAAAAACAGGAAGAAATAAAACTGCTGAATTAAAGCAATAACATAAAAACAAAGCAGCCTGAAGAGGAAAAAAAATAAAAAATAATAATAAAAAAAGATACTAAATCCCTTTGTTCTAGTGGGAATAAAGAATATCACATTCCAATTTCAAATGATTTATTTTCAGCTGAGGTCTTGCTTCCCCAGCGAAGAGAAAATTAATACTCTCAAAGGACTGAGGAAGAAATGATAAGAAGCTATAGGCCTTTTTTTTGTTTATTTGGCATCATTAAGATTCTGGACTCTGGAAAATACTGTGAAGTATGGACATTTTAGAATGTAGCAGCACTAAAAGCAAAGGGATTTAAGAAGCACAGCACAGTTAGTGGCAAGAAACGCAGCACTCACAGCGGACGAGCAGGGGTTGGCCACTTTTGGACTGCACGGTGGAGAGCAAGTCATCTTCACGAGAACTGGCATCTCGTCATCTGACACAGGGTTGGCAGGCTTGTCTTTGACTGTGGCAGAGTTGGCAGAGGGCTGCGTGCTGGGCTCGGGCGACAGAAGCTTTACAGGGACAGACACTGGCATGACGATGGGCGCGAGGCTTTCCACCTCTTTAGGCAGCGGCTGCTGTGGTGGTTTCTCTCCTTCATCCTGCACAGACAATTAAAGGCTTTCAGCCCCAGCGAGAGAGTTATTTCTGGACTGACACGCCATGCACTGTAGGATCATGGCTGGAAAGAAGTGGCCAGCATTATGAGACACACAGGAGCACCGTGGCTCACATTCTACTGTTGCCTTGAATCAAGTTGGCCACTTCCATGTCGGATTCAGCCTCATTGCTAAACAGCCACAGAAAACATCTTTACAAGTTAACTCGCAAAAGGTGGGGGAATAAACACGTGCCCTTTTTGTTACTACGAAGGCAAAATAGCCCTGTCACCCATCTAAAATCAAAAAGACACAGTCTTTTACATGGGGTAATGCTACCAGTTCTTTGGTTTCCTGTAGTATTACCCATTAGAATTGGATTTCTAAAATATTAGGACAATGAAAAACTGAATGATGGGGCAAGTTATTCTTTATTCAGAACATTTCAAACTCGCATTTTTAGCCTGGTATTTGTTGATACCTATAGAACTAAAACACTTGGGAAGAAAGCTGTCAAAGATTCAACAACCCTGCTCCTTCAATTAAAGCCTGGGAATGCTTCCAATAAACATCCCTTAGTCATCCAAGTAGCCCAAATGAAAATAAGGAAGACTTGATGTTCCTGATATTTCTAATATAATAAACAAACATGAGAGGGAAAAAAATAGAAGCTCCTGCCATGAGTTTGTATTGGGGGTTTGTAATGTACAGAGAAATGAAGAGGCACATAGGCTTCTCTTCCCTTTTCCTTGCCTCTCACTTTTGAGCAAGACTTTGTAAATTAGCAGAATTATGTATACTTCTACTTATGTAGTGCATGACATAACAAAACAGCATTGGGGAGAACAGGTTTTGATAGCAAAGCAAAGCATTGCAAAGCAAGCAAACATCAACACGAAAAGGAGAGAGCCAAATACGGAAGTAAAATGAACGGGTACCTGTTTGAAGTTAGGAGATGCTCTTACTCCTCCATGTGACCTCATGTGACCATTCAGAGCAGGCAAACTCTTAAACTCCTTCAAGCATATTGAACATGTTAACTTGTTCTTCACATCAGCTCTCTCAGGAAATGCTTCTCTATTCTGGCCACTACATGTTTTTCAGCATGAAACAGAAGAGGACACGTCAGTTGGAATGTTCCTTTTGACACAAAGGAAGCCTTTTAATTGAGGATGTCAATGAAGGTTTACAATTAAATAACTAGGAAGCCACAAGTAAGCATAGGGTGAAATATGTGGGCAATAACCTAGATCAGCTTATCCAAGATGGAGAGAAGGAAAGTTTTCAGTAAAATGCACTCATCAAAACACAGTTCTCAGTCTGGGGTAGCCTGAGGGCCCATGGGTTAGAAGATCTACTTGTGACAGGCCCGACCTGTGACAGCCCCTACTTATGGGAAATGACAGTGCTGGAGGACACTTCAACCCTCCACAGAGGTGACATCTTCAGAAAAGGTCCTGCTGCCAAAGACAGAAATCTAAATAGTGCATTGTCCCTTCTCATACAGATGCCACAGAGATTTAAAAGAATAATGCTACCTAGGCTTCACTGTTTCTTTGTTTTCTTAATACTTAAAGCACTTTTCTTAATACTATGATCTTATTGTTGGGGATAGGGGAAATCATGCAAACTTATATCTACAAAGGACAGAACTAGAGATGCTTCAAGAAGAACAGCATCTATGACCTACTTTCCCCCTCCTGGCCCTCCCGCCACTGCAACACTCCTTTGTATTTCTCATATTTCAGTTAAAACCACCAAAACTTATAATACCTTTGTTCTGGAGACAGCGGCTGCAGTCTGCCATCTGACAGTTGCATCTGCTATCAATAGGTAGGAAGGGTGAAAAAAGAGAAAATTATTTTTCAGGAAATACCAATGCATAAATGAAGGCCTTCACAGCTTTATGTCTGCATTTTGCATAGGATTTTGCTAATATTAAAAAAGTCTGAATTGAGAGCTTCGTATTAACCTACCAAATCTGCACCTCTATTCACGTGGCTTGTGCATTTGCTTACACTAACGTGCTGCTCGAAGCCACCACTTTGACTCTAAGGAATTACTTTTGTAAGTAACAAAAACAAACCTGTTGACTATGTCTTCATGCACATTCAGGCCCCCAGGAGTTGAAACATTAGCAGGAGCACCCAGTTGTAACTGGGCTCCTCCTCATGAGGAAGCGACTCAGAACGTCCCAAATACCTTCTTGGTAGGGAACCAATAGCCCCCACCACAGCAGCTGTGTATTTCTGCCAGTCTGGCCCGAAGTCAAACCAGCAATGTAGCCAGAAGTCTGTTAACACAGCTTCCTGAAACATCCCAGCAACCCCCATTGCTCCCATCCCAGCTTCCCTGGGCTTCTGCAACTGCTTCATTTCTGTATATTGCTACTCTTCTGCAAAACAAGTTGACCTACGCGAGAAACAGAAATGTTGCATACCTGAGGCCACATGGTGCTGGGAGAGTCTTGCTGAGAATTTTTGTTGTTCAGATGAGCTCCTGACAGTGGCAGAAGAGTTCGATGAGGAACAGTGTTACCTACAGAATTAGCCTCCTGCTGTGCGGGATCTTCTGCTGTCTCTGGTGGAGTGAGGCCAATGTGAGAGTTCAGAGAGGGACCTCGGTTCTCGTTCGGATATTGCTTTTGCTGATCCTCTTGCTGCTGCAGTAAACTCTGTGGGTACAAATGCCTATACTGTTCATGAGGATCTTGGTAGCAATACTGAGGCACTGCTCCCAACTGAATGAGCTGCACAGGATGACTTGGATCTTGAGGGTACTGGTGTGGTTCATGCATAGTCTTTGGATCAGCTTCCCTGTGGTATGGAGGAAGCTGCAATTGCATCTGTTGCTGCTGCTGCATGATAGGTTGCGTTTGGTAATACTGAGCTATTTGCATTGGACACTGCCTCTGTGGCTGCTGCCGAGCTGGCTGCTGCTGCTGGATCTCCTGTATCGAGAGCCGCTGATGTCCCTGCTGCGGCTGAGTGTAGTACTGAGGCTGCGGCAAGTGCTGCATCTGCTGCGGCAAGAGCTGCGGAGACTGCATTTGTTGAACGTGTGGCTGTCCTTGCTGAAACGCAGAGTGCATCTGCATTTGAGATAAATGCTGCTGGTAGTCATAGTACAGCTGCTGGTGCTGCACGACTTGCATTTGCTGCTTTTGCTGCGCGTTTGCAAAATTTGGATGCGTTTGCTGTGGCAGCGGTTGATATCGTTGCACACTGGAAGTTACAGGCTGTTGCTCAACTGTTGGCTTCTGAGAGAGCAGCTGCCTGAGTGCACTATCTCCAGAATTATCTACTAGTGAAGACTCAGTGTGCAAAACCTGAGCCATGTTGTTGACTTGAATTCTCAGGTTTTGGTTAGCAAAGACTTGCGTAAAGGAGTCCAATTTATGCAGGACCCCACTGGTAATTTTCTGAGATCGATTTTCACCAGGTTGAGAATAAGAATATTGGTATCCGTCGTGAGATTCCCCCTGGCCCAAGGGGCTCCACATTGCGTTTTGATTATTCAAATTGTTCCTTAAAGGGACATGGTTTCCTGAGACAGAATGCGTCCAACTTGTTTGTCTAGATGTATCCATTGACCCAAGACTTTTTGACCCTACAGGCAAAGCTATACTGTCTCTTGAATCTTGGGGAAACTGCGGGGAGAGCGGGGACGCCTGAGGAGCATCCATAACAGATGTCCCATAACTGTGATTTATGGATGGAAGCGAGTTCATTTGGTGTTGTTGGTAGTACAAGTTCTCGTTGCTGTTGGCAGTATGGTTGGTTTTATACAATTGCTGGTCCCCCATTTTTGGTCACTTCTGTTCCAAACTTACAGGCACACAAACCATTGAAATCTCTATGAACCCTGAGATAGCTGAATAAGGGAAGGGGAGGGGAGGGGGAAAGAAGCTAGAATTACTTATAATTCAGCATGTCCATGTGTATCACAAGGACTAAGATTTCCTCCAGTCTATCAATAATTCCAATTTCAGACTCGACGTTGCTTCACATCTTCAAAAGAGGACCAAAGAGCAAATCTTGCACAGTTAATAGGTTCAGGGCACCAGGCACCTGTGGAATAAGACAAAACAAGGTAAGTGCTGGCTTGTTACGTAAATGGTTATGGTCTCACAGGAAGCTAAAGACTCCTACTTTGAAAACCAATCACTTGCAGAATTGTAGCAGCTGTGCACATAGGTTGGTTTGCTCATATTCTGTATAGAATCAGATTAATGCTAAAAACAAGCCAATCCATGGAAAACTTTTATGATTATTTTATGGTTATGTGTATAACTTAGGGATCATTGAACTTCAATTTCTGTTTTAGACCCTCTTATACTTCTTCAGTTTGCATTATTTTAATGGAGTCATTTATGCTAAATGCAATCATTTATCATTCCTCCTGTGTAAATTGTAATTAAAAGTAACATTTTACAGATGCATGTACTGTTTTTAGAGAATAAAACAACAGCAAAAAAACACACAGGCACGTTACTGGCTCATTTTACTATTCCACTGTAAGAAATGACCACCATACACATACATGCAGTCACCCTATGCCTACAAGCATAAATGCATTTTAACCTAAAAGACGTTGATGCTGAGCTTTAAGAAGAACAAAAAAACGCAACCATAACTATGCATCTCTCACATCTGCCTTCCTAAATGTGATGCTTTCCAAAGATTTCCAAGTACTGATATCCTACCTTGTTAAACTTAAGAGAATGCCTGATCTGGATGAATAAATGTGAAGTCATTGGTGAAGAAAATTTTAACCACTGCCAGATGGATATTAACAAGCTTTGTGCTAATGATTGCAAGTAACATTTATAGATAGCTACAGGTGCGCGCACACACACACACACACACACACACACACACAAATCCCACTTTTTTTTCTGGCATAATGTATGACAGAAAATCATAGCTCCCAATGCAGCAGGCTTTCGCAGTACATGCAGGTATGTGTAAGCCATCTGTAAGTATTAACACGTAAAATTTTCACGACAGACACAAGCTGAGAATAATTACAAGCTTATTTCCCCTTCCAGAAATATATATTGCTTCACTTTTTTTCTCCGAACATACTCCCTTGTGGATTTTTACAGATGTAAAATTAAAAAAAAAAAAAAAAAAAAAAACCAGTCCACGAGGAATGGTCAGGCTGCCAACAAGGTTCTTCAGCCACAACCCAACTTCAAAGACTTCCTATAAAAATTATGAAGAGAAGCTAAACAAAGCCTACATAAAACACTTAAAGGGCCTAAAAATAGCACTGTGTGATATTTCACAGTAAAAGGCCATCAACTTATAAAGCAAGAAGG
Organism: Nothocercus julius; assembly: GCA_013398735.1. NCBI lineage: Eukaryota > Metazoa > Chordata > Aves > Tinamiformes > Tinamidae > Nothocercus > Nothocercus julius. The sequence continues at coordinate 4,708,111 of VZSV01000012.1, forward strand.
GAATGCTATACAAGGATTGCAACACTGTGGGAACACATTTTTCCACAAGACGTCCAAAGGAAACAAGGCACTAGAGGGTCTGCCATAAAGGGTGTGCTTGTTGTGTAGAGAAGCTGTGGCTCTATTTTCATTTATTAACTTTACTAGAAGTTCATTCTTTGTTGCTTTGCCCTTCTTTGTAAGGTTTCTGTTTGAAGTGATAAGCATTAGTCACTAATGACACGGCATAACAGTGATACAAATCAGTAAGTGAGAATAAATACTACAGGAGATAATATAAAGACCGCAAGAGTTTCAGGATCCGGACAGCAAGAGTGCTTACACTTACTGCACCTGAAAACACCCATGTGTGGCCAGTCAGGTCCCCATGCCCCTACCCTTCCCACCTGTTGGGGCACCATGGAGGCAGATGCAACCTGTCACCTGTCCAGAGACAACAGGGACTTCTGTGGTCAGCAGAGAATAGCCCAGTCCTTGGACATGCGCCAAACTCCGTTCACGCACCTCTCCACCTGGGGGTTCTCAAGGTACTCTAACACGCAGGCAAGAAGGTTGGATTTGAGCTGTTAGCACAAATCTCTCTCTCTGTCTCCCTCAAAAGAAAAGATGCTCAGAGACACCTCCTCTCCTCAACTCATCTCCCATCTGGGAGGTGGGACACACTGCTGGCCCTTAAGTAGATTACAGAGTTGTCACCACAATTCCCCAGAAAGGCAATTGTAAAAATCTGAAAAGTCCTCATGGAATATTACATTGAAGTACCTACCAAGGGATAACAAAAGACTACAGAGCTCAGTCACTACAGGAGTCATGTGAAAAATCAAAACTTTTTTCTTTTTCTTTTTAGCCACCCAAAGTTGGAAACATTCCTTCAAAAGCATCACTGAGCTGGAGGGAGGAAACTGTCCCCGACTGAAAGCACTGTTTTTCTGCCCTCACGTAATGGACAAAAATAAAACAAATAGGAATACTGACAAAAGTATAATCAGTAATAAACCAGTCCCTGAAATAACAGCTTGAAGAGGTTTCAATTCAAGGACTTGATGCTATATACACAGCACATCTGCAACCAACTTTAATAAAATGCTAAGGGCATGCACTGGTTAAATAAATTGGACTGGATTAAAACTACTAAAGAGTATTTCAGTGCTGAACATTACATTTTCAAAGCTTCAGAGGCAAAACAGTTGGTCTCTGGCCAACTAAGAAGCCACTGGCAGTGCACTGAATGATTTCTGTTTCTTTCAAGTGATGACAACAACTATTGCTACTAAATGGTTAATCAAACAACTCAACTTCTAAAAGCAGCACAAATTTTGGGGCAACATTTCTGCAATTCTGCATTTATTGTCTTTCCCGCAGTCACTCATGCTACTTAATCTATTGTGTTTTTGACATTACAGATATATCCCAATTACAAAATCATTACAAAGAAACATGAAAACAAACACAAAAGGACAGAAGCATTTCTTTAGACTGCCTAGAAAAAGAAATACCCTATTTAAGGTAATAGATCGAATCTGGACTCAAGCTAATGGGAGTTCAATTGATTTCAACAGCGACAAAATTTCACTCCTCCAACTCTTTTCTCATCATTCTAGTGTGGTCCCCTGCATCTTGCAAAGCTCCGTCTCCAGACTGAAAGCCAGACATGCCAAGCTTGCTGAAATATCTTTCTACAGTCCAACTGCCTCCCTCTTCAAACACAAGCAACCAAAAGGAAAAACAAGTATTTCCTGGAATCATGCCACAGCTTAATTCTGGTACAAATAAAACACAAGGATATTCTAAAGTTATCAGTCTTCACTAAAGAAGGCGCAATTTTCCATCCTTAATACAACTGGATAGTCAGAAGATCTTAGAGAAAAAGGACAGCAACATATCAGAGAGGTAGTAATTACAACATAGCCTTCCCCTCACCAAAAAAGAATCTCCCAAGCTCCATCACACAACACAGGACGTGAAACCTGCAGAGTTTTCAACAAGAGTCACAGTTACACTGCTGAACTATCTGAATCCTCATGAATTTCAGAGCAAAACAGCACTCCCAGAAGTCAGTGCTTGAAACCTGGGCCGGCTGCGGGCTGAAGAAGCAGGCCTGAACGCCAGCCAATTTCAATTTCAACTAAGTTAATAGAGAGGGATGACAAAAGACTGTGGAAGAGCGGACTGAAGGAAGCAGACTCATTAATGGGCTGTAAAGTTATTACAGCTCTGATTTAAGCTGTCTCAGTATGGTGCATGCCTGTGAATCAGAATGCAACTGGGTCCTATACTCTACCCAGCCTAGTCCAACATTTTCAGCAGCCACTTTAGTCAAAAAACTGCATGTTCAATACATGAATTAAGGAGTCAGCCTAAAAAAAAAAAAAAAAAAAAAAAAAAAAAGGCAAGGACTGGATGGATGAAGACCTTGATTTCCATGATTAAGAAGCCAACAGGAAAAAAGGCCTCAATGCTCAATAGGTTTCTGGAGGACTTGAAGCTATTCACAAGCACCAGTATTAGAGGACTACTCATTTCTTGAGTCAAAATTCCTTCTGACATTGTCAGAACTTGTAACACATTATCAATTCAAACTAGTGGCTACTTTTAGCAATCTAAAATATATTCCTAATAACACTTAACTTAAAGCATGCCTGCCTAAGGAGGTATGTCCCTGCTGTGTATTCTCCAAGCCCTGTGAACAGCTTACTAACACGTTTTAATCACGTCTTACTGCCCTTTACCTTGGCAGGCTGAGATGGGGCTTTCTCAAGAGGCTCTTTTTGTTATTAGAACACAAGGCTTAATTTTTAACTGTGGTAGGCCAAAATCCAAGAAGAGTAGTTCTCTGTTGCCTTCCTATTCCTCTCCTTTATAATTTGCTTCCCACTCAGCTTTAACTGAAACAAAACAGGACATACCATATTCAATTTTTAGCCAGTTTTATTGCAATGTCTTTATTGGCCTGTTCTGTTATTCAGAGTTGTGAGGTATTTTGATGTGATATATCTGGGCCAAGACAACTGTCACTCACATTACCTCTTTGATTTGCCTTAGGACAGATGCACAATCAAGCAGTTGTTCATTCTCTAACAGACACTGTCCCGTTAACGCTGACAGTATCAGCAGCCCCTTTGGCACAGGCTAACTGCAATCCAGCCTTTAGGTATGTGACAGCACAGGCTGGCATGACTTCCAGCTGGGCACCACCCAGGTACAACCACTACCAAGCACCCACCAAGATGATCAGCTTTAAAAAAACAACACAAATTACATAAAAAATGACACCCAGCACTACTGAACTTCAGCTTGCAGGAGCAGAGCTACAACTAACACTGCATCCTTGGATGTGAAGACTGCAGTAACACGGAATGACTGAGAAGCGCAGCAATGGAAGAGAGGAAAAATGGCACATTTCAGAGCCCTGCTCTTGCAGGCTTTAGAAATACCAGGTTTACTTGCTTCTGTAACTCTTCTTGCAGTCACAATTCAAATCTAAGCTCTCTTTTTTTCTGGCAGAAGAAATAAGCATGTAAAAGAAATAGCATAGTACCGAAACAGCATGAGAAACTTCTAATGCCTAGCAAGGTGATTATGTGAATTATCAGAGAGAAAAGGAGAAAGATAGGTGTGAAAAGGGTAACCCACATACCTACATTTTCTTCACATAGAAACTCTGAAGACACATCTGATGCAACAACAGAGAAGCAAGAATTGAAAACAAGGGTGAAAAAGTGTCAGGATTTTGGCTGTTTTAGCTAGAACTAATGCCAGAATAACAACATGGATTTCAAAGACCAATGAGAATTTTTTGTATCTATCTGAAGAACAAATAACTAGGGCAGAAAACCACTTTCACTCCAATATTGCATACAATGCCTCATGTTTCCTATTGCACTTCAAATGCTAACTTGCTTTGCATGGCAGAGGTCTCAAATCCATGCCCATATCTGCACATCAACCCAAATGTCAGAAACACTCCGCCAGTGTATGAGAACATAGGCAAGTGAAATAACTGCAGAAATGAAAAGGGTATGGTAGGGAAGCAAAATGTTTAGTACAATGATTTTACAGCAAGGCTTGGAAGAAAGCTATGCAGTCTTGGAAAAGGAAAATAGATTATCTCCTTTTTAATATTAATGCTGGTAAGTCTTCAACAGTTGCACAAATCCTTCAGAAATTATCATTCCCTTTGCAGCTGAGCTCCTTCTGCAGTGCAGTTGGAAAGGCTGCTGAATCTCATGTGGTTGCTCATTTAAGCTGTTCCCATTTCTACTCTTAAGAGAGACTACAATGTCCTAATTCAGTTTAATAAAGAACACATTGGATTTGGGGGAAGGGAAAGGAATGTAGGAAGAGGGAGGGGAAGCTAGCCATTTCTCCACTTCAGTGAAGTGTGGGGAAAAAGCACAGCAAAAAAATAAGGGTTTGTGATCATCTCAGAAATAGCCCCTAGGAAAGGAAGACACACAGTAATATTTCCCTCTCCTTTCGCTGAAATTTCCAAGTAAAAAATACATTCTCAGGTACCAGTAATTTAATGCTTTCACCCCCAAAATAGCATAATTCTTGTTATTCAAGAGAAGAGGTCAATTGTAAATGAAATCATTAACTCCACATAGCACAATGGAGATAAAGTTGCATGAATTCCAAAGAAATTAAGAAGGTTGTTTCTGTAAATTTGATTATCTTTGCTGTCAGTTAAACAGTGCTACAGTTTCAAGACATTCTGAAGGGTTCTCAGAACTGTTACTGAGGCATGTATCACATTACTCTGTAAAAACGGCAAATATAAAATGATGAGATCATCTCACAGTATATATATATGTATATAAAAAAAAAAACCTTCACTACAGCTGGAAGAGCATTTGAATCGCAATTTCTATGACTACGTAAGTGAAAAGCTTACAGAAGACAAAAGTGCTGATTATCTGTGATAAAAACATGATTTTTAATATGCAACACTATATTATTGTATATTTGATCCAAGCCGAAGTGGTCTAGGGAGTGTCCTTTCTCTGAAATGTCTTCCACTGATCTGAGCTAACTGACTGTTTCTATGAAATAAATTGTAGTACCTTCTGATAGGCCTTAGATCAAGGGCAATATTTGAATATGCTTCCTGGAAGATAGACATGTTCTATTATCAAAAGTGCCCTCTCTTTCATATTTTGGTTTATTTCTGTTACTGAATTGATTGCATTGAGTGATTTGTCTTCTCTCAGCAAGACCCTAGAGCTGTTGACCTGACAAAAACCCTGGCACAGAAGAACTTAAAAGCAGATAGGTTAGATACACCCTACGTTACCATCTCTGCTTGCTGCTGTTCATGCTGCGT